>JANJGN010002807.1:0-58815 GCA_026770705.1 Isurus oxyrinchus
AGAGAGGGGGAATTAGACAAGAGAGAGGGGAAGGGAATTAGACAAGAGAGAGGGGGGAATTAGACAAGAGAGAGGGGGGGAATTAGACCAGAGAGCGGGGGGAATTAGACAAGAGAGAGGGGGGGGAATTAGACAAGAGATAGGGGGGGGAATTAGACAAGAGAGAGAGACGGAATTAGACAAGAGAGGGGGGGGAATTAGATCAGGGAGAGGGGGAATTAGACTAGAGAGAGTGGGGGAATTAGACAAGAGAGCGAGGGGGAATTAGACAAGAGAGTTGGGGGAATTAGACAAGAGAGAAAGGGGAATTAGACAAGAGAGAGACGGGGGAATTGGACAAGAGAGAGGGGGGAATTAGACCAGAGAGAGTGGGGGGGAATTAGACAAGAGAGATGGGGGGAATTGGACAAGAGAGAGAGGGGGAATTTGACAAGAGAGAGAGGGGGAATTAGACAAGAGAGAGACGGGGGGAATTAGACAAGAGAGAGAGAGGGTAATTTGACAGAGAGAGAGGGGGGAATTAGACAAGAGAGAGGGGGGGAACTAGACAAGAGAGAGGGCGAATTAGACAAGAGAGAGGGGGCAATTAGACAAGAGAAAGAGGGGGGGAATTAGGCAAGAGAGAGGAGGGAATTAGACAAGAGAGAGGGGGGGAATTAGACAAGAGAGAGGGGGAATTAGACAAGAGAGTGGGGGGAATTAGACAAGAGAGAGGGGAAGGGAATTAGACAAGAGAGAGAGGGGGGAATTAGACAAGAGAGAGGGGGGAATTAGACAAGAGAGAGGGGGGAATTAGACAAGAGAGCGGGGGGAATTAGACAAGAGAGAGGGGGGGAATTAGACAAGAGAGAGAGACGGAATTAGACAAGAGAGAGGGGGGAATTAGATAAGGGAGAGGGGGGAATTAGACTAGAGAGAGTGGGGGAATTAGACAAGAGAGAGAGAGGAGGGGAATTAGTCAAGAGAGAGAGGGGGGGAATTAGACAAGAGAGAGGGGGGGGAATTAGACAAGAGAGAGGGGGTAATTAGACAAGAGAGAGGGGGAATTAGACAAGAGAGAGGGGGGGAATGAGACAAGAGAGCGAGGGGGAATTAGACAAGAGAGGTGGGGTAATTAGACAAGAGAGAAAGGGGAATTAGACAAGAGAGAGACGGGGGAATTGGACAAGAGAGAGGGGGGAATTGGACAAGAGAGAGACGGGGGGAATTAGACAAGAGAGAGAGGGGGTAATTTGACAGAGATCGAGGGGGGAATTAGACAAGAGAGAGGGGAAGGGAATTAGACAAGAGAGAGAGGGGGTAATTAGACAAGAGAGAGGGGGGGAATTAGACAAGAGAGAGGGGGGAATTAGGCAAGAGAGAGGAGGGAATTAGACAAGAGAGGGGGGGAATTAGACAAGAGAGAGGGGGAATTAGACAAGAGAGAGGGGAAGGGAATTAGACAAGAGAGAGGGGGGAATTAGACAAGAGAGAGGGGGGAATTAGACAAGTGAGCGGGTGGAATTAGACAAGAGAGAGGGGGGGAATTAGACAAGAGAGAGAGACGGAATTAGACAAGAGAGAGGGGGGAATTAGATCAGGGAGAGTGGGAATTAGACTAGAGAGAGTGGGGGAATTAGACAAGAGAGCGAGGGGGAATTAGGCAAGAGAGTTGGGGGAATTGGACAAGAGAGAAAGGGGAATTAGACAAGAGACAGACGGGGGAATGGGGAATTAGACCAGTGAGAGTGGGGGGAATTAGACAAGAGAGATGGGGGGAATTGGACAAGAGAGAGAGGGGGAATTTGACAAGAGAGAGAGGGGGAATTAGACAAGAGCGAGACGGGGGGAATTAGACACGAGAGAGAGAGGGTAATTTGACAGAGAGAGAGGGGGGAATTAGACAAGAGAGAGGGGGGAACTAGACAAGAGAGAGGGCGAATTAGACAAGAGAGAGGGGGCAATTAGACAAGAGAAAGAGGGGGGGAATTAGGCAAGAGAGAGGAGGGAATTAGACAAGAGAGAGGGGGGAATTAGACAAGAGAGAGGGGGAATTAGACAAGAGAGTGGGGGGGAATTAGACAAGAGAGAGGGGAAGGGAATTAGACAAGAGAGAGAGGGGGGAATTAGACAAGAGAGAGAGACGGAATTAGACAAGAGAGAGGGGGGAATTAGATAAGGGAGAGGGGGAATTAGACTAGAGAGAGTGGGGGAATTAGACAAGAGAGAGAGAGGAGGGAATTAGTCAAGAGAGAGAGGGTGGGGAATTAGACAAGAGAGAGGGGGGGAATTACACAAGAGAGAGGGGCAAATTAGACAAGAGAGAGGGGGAATTAGACAAGAGAGAGGGAGGAATTAGACAAGAGAGAGGGGGGAATTAGAAAAGAGGCAGGGGGGGAATTAGACAAGAGAGAGAGGGGGAATTAGACAAGAGAGAGAGAGGAGAGATTTAGACAAGAGAGAGATGGGGAATTAGACAAGAGAGAGTGAGGAGGGAATTAGACAAGTGTGAATGGGGGGAATTAGGCAAGAGAGAGGGGGGGGAATTAGACAAGAGAGAGGGGGGAATTCGACAAGAGAGAGGGGGGAATTAGACAAGAGAGAGAGGGGGTATTAGAGACGAGAGAGAGGGGGAATTAGAGTAGAGAGAGAGAGGAGGTTATTAGACAAGAGAGAGAGGGGGTGAATTAGACAAGTGAGAGGGGGAATAAGACAAGAGAGACGGTGGGAATTAGACAAGAGAGAGAGGGAGAATTAGACAAGAGAGAGAGGGAATCAGACAAGAGAGAGTTTGGGAATTAGACAAGAGAGAGAGGGGGAATTCGAGAAGAGAGAGAGAGGGGGAATTAGACAAGAGAGAGGGGGGAATTAGACAAGAGACGAGGAGGAATTACACAAGAGAGAGGGGGGAATTAGACAAGAGAGAGGGGGAATTAGACAAGAGAGAGGGGATATTAGACAAGAGAGAGGAGAAGGGAATTAGACAAGAGAGAGAGGGGGAATTAGACAAGAGAGAGAGGGGGAATTAGACAAGAGATAGGGGCGTAATTAGACAAGAGAGAGGGGGAATAAGACAAGAGAGAGAGACGGAATTAGACAAGAGAGAGGGGGGAATTAGATCAGGGAGAGGGGGGAATTAGACTAGAGCGAGTGGGGGAATTAGACAAGAGAGCGAGGGGGAATTAGACAAGAGAGTTGGGGGAATTAGACAAGAGAGAAAGGGGAATTAGACAAGAGAGAGACGGGGGAATTGGACAAGAGAGAGGGGGGAATTAGACCAGAGAGAGTGGGGGGAATTAGACAAGAGAGATGGGGGGAATTGGACAAGAGAGAGAGGGGGAATTTGACAAGAGAGAGAGGGGGAATTAGACAAGAGAGAGACGGGGGGAATTAGACAAGAGAGAGAGAGGGTAATTTGACAGAGAGAGAGGGGGGAATTAGACAAGAGAGAGGGGGGAACTAGACAAGAGAGAGGGCGAATTAGACAAGAGAGAGGGGGGAATTAGACAAGAGAAAGAGGGGGGGAATTAGGCAAGAGAGAGGAGGGAATTAGACAAGAGAGAGGGGGGAATTAGACAAGAGAGAGGGGGAATTAGACAAGAGAGTGGGGGGAATTAGACAAGAGAGAGGGGAAGCGAATTAGACAAGAGAGAGAGGGGGGAATTAGACAAGAGAGAGGGGGGAATTAGACAAGAGAGAGGGGGGAATTAGACAAGAGAGCGGGGGGGAATTAGACAAGAGAGAGGGGGGGAATTAGACAAGAGAGAGAGTCAGAATTAGACAAGAGAGAGGGGGGAATTAGATAAGGGAGAGGGGGAATTAGACTAGAGAGAGTGGGGGAATTAGACAAGAGAGAGAGAGGAGGGAATTAGTCAAGAGAGAGAGGGGGGGAATAAGACAAGAGAGAGGGGGGGAATTAGACAAGAGAGAGGGGTAAATTAGACAAGAGAGAGGGGGAATTAGACAAGAGAGAGGGGGGGAATGAGACAAGAGAGCGAGGGGGAATTAGACAAGAGAGTTGGGGTAATAAGACAAGAGAGAAAGGGGAATTAGACAAGAGAGAGACGGGGAATTGGACAAGAGAGAGGGGGCAATTAGACAAGAGAGAGACGGGGGGAATTAGACAAGAGAGAGAGGGGGTAATTTGACAGAGATCGAGGGGGGAATTAGACAAGAGAGCGGGGGTAACTGGACAAGAGAGAGGGCGAATTAGACAAGAGAGAGGGGGGAATTAGACAAGAGAAAGAGGGGGGGGAATTAGGCAAGAGAGAGGAGGGAATTAGACAAGAGAGAGGGGGGAATTAGACAAGAGAGAGGGGGAATTAGACAAGAGAGAGGGGAAGGGAATTAGACAAGAGAGAGGGGGGAATTAGACAAGAGAGAGGGGGGAATTAGACAAGAGAGCGGTGGAATTAGACAAGAGAGAGGGGGGGAATTAGACAAGTGAGAGGGGGAATAAGACAAGAGAGACGGGGGGAATTAGACAAGAGAGAGAGGGAGAATTAGACAAGAGAGAGGGGGAATCAGAAAAGAGAGAGTTTTGGAATTAGACAAGAGAGAGAGGGGGAATTAGAGAAGAGAGAGAGAGGGGGAATTAGACAAGAGAGAGGGGGGAATTAGACAAGAGACGAGGAGGAATTACACAAGAGAGAGGGGGGAATTATACAAGAGAGAGGAGGGAATTAGACAAGAGAGAGGGGGGAATTAGACAAGAGAGAGGGGGAATTAGACAAGAGAGAGGGGATATTAGACAAGAGAGAGGAGCAGGGAATTAGACAAGAGAGAGAGGTGGAATTAGACAAGAGAGAGAGGGGGAATTAGACAAGAGATAGGGGGGGTAATTAGACAAGAGAGAGGGGGAATAAGACAAGAGAGAGGGGGAATTAGACAAGAGAGAGGGGGAATGAGACAAGAGAGATTGGGGGAATTAGACGAGAGAGAGAGGGGGATTTAGACAAGAGAGAGAGGGGGGGAATCAGACAAGAGAGAGGGTGGGAATTAGACAAGAGGGAGAGGGGGTAATTAGACAAGAGAGAGAGAGGAGGGAATTAGACAAGTGAGCGAGTGGGGGAATTAGACAAGAGAGAGGGGGGGAATTACACAAGAGAGTGGGGGAATAAGACAAGAGAGAGAGGTGGAATTAGACAAGAGTGGGTGGGGGAATTAGACAAGGCAGAGAGGGGGAATTAGACAAGAGAGAGAGAGGAGGGAATTAGACAAGAGAGAGAGGGGGTGAATTAGACAAGAGAGAGGGGGGAATTAGACAAGAGAGAGGGGGAAATTAGACATAGAGAGGGGGAATTAGACAAGAGAGAGGGGGGAATTAGACCAGAGAGAGGTGGGAATTAGACAAGAGAGAGGGGGCGAATTAGACAAGAGAGAGAGTGGGAATCAGACAAGAGAGAGATAGGAGGGACGTAGACAAGAGAGAAGGGGGAATCAGACAAGAGTGATGGGGGGAATTGGGCAAGAGAGAGAGGAGGAATTAGACAAGAGAGAGAGGGAGAATTAGACAAGAGAGAGACGGGGAGAATTAGACAAGAGAGAGAGGTTGGAATTTGACAGGAGAGAGAGGGGGGAATTAGACAAGAGAGAGGGGTGAACTAGACAAGAGAGAGGGCGAATTAGACAAGAGAGAGAGGGGAATTAGAGAAGAGAGAGAGGGGGGGAATTAGACAAGAGAGAGGAGGGAATTAGACAAGAGAGAGGGGGGAATTAGACAAGAGAGAGGGGGGAATTAGACAAGAGAGAGGGGAAGGGAATTAGACAAGAGAGAGGGGGGAATTAGACAAGAGAGAGGGGGGAATTAGACCAGAGAGCGGGGGGAATTAGACAAGAGAGAGGGGGGGGAATTAGACAAGAGAGAGGGGGGGGAATTAGACAAGAGAGAGAGACGGAATTAGACAAGAGAGAGGGGGGGAATTAGATCAGGGAGAGGGGGGAATTAGACTAGAGAGAGTGGGGGAATTAGACAAGAGAGCGAGGGGGAATTAGACAAGAGAGTTGGGGGAATTAGACAAGAGAGAAAGGGGAATTAGACAAGAGAGAGACGGGGGAATTGGACAAGAGAGAGGGGGGAATTAGACCAGAGAGAGTGGGGGGAATTAGACAAGAGAGATGGGGGGAATTGGACAAGAGAGAGAGGGGGAATTTGACAAGAGAGAGAGGGGGAATTAGACAAGAGAGAGACGGGGGGAATTAGACAAGAGAGAGAGAGGGTAATTTGACAGAGAGAGAGGGGGGAATTAGACAAGAGAGAGGGGGGAACTAGACAAGAGAGAGGGCGAATTAGACAAGAGAGAGGGGGCAATTAGACAAGAGAAAGAGGGGGGGAATTAGGCAAGAGAGAGGAGGGAATTAGACAAGAGAGAGGGGGGGAATTAGACAAGAGAGAGGGGGGAATTAGACAAGAGAGTGGGGGGAATTAGACAAGAGAGAGGGGAAGGGAATTAGACAAGAGAGAGAGGGGGGAATTAGACAAGAGAAAGGGGGGAATTAGACAAGAGAGAGGGGGGAATTAGACAAGAGAGCGGGGGGAATTAGACAAGAGAGAGGGGGGGGAATTAGACAAGAGAGAGAGACGGAATTAGACAAGAGAGAGGGGGGAATTAGATAAGGGAGAGGGGGGAATTAGACTAGAGAGAGTGGGGGAATTAGACAAGAGAGAGAGAGGAGGGAATTAGTCAAGAGAGAGAGGGGGGGAATTAGACAAGAGAGAGGGGGGGGAATTAGACAAGAGAGAGGGGGTAATTAGACAAGAGAGAGGGGGAATTAGACAAGAGAGAGGGGGGGAATGAGACAAGAGAGCGAGGGGGAATTAGACAAGAGAGGTGGGGTAATTAGACAAGAGAGAAAGGGGAATTAGACAAGAGAGAGACGGGGGAATTGGACAAGAGAGAGGGGGGAATTGGACAAGAGAGAGACGGGGGGAATTAGACAAGAGAGAGAGGGGGTAATTTGACAGAGATCGAGGGGGGGAATTAGACAAGAGAGAGGGGAAGGGAATTAGACAAGAGAGAGAGGGGGTAATTAGACAAGAGAGAGGGGGGAATTAGACAAGAGAGAGGGGGGAATTAGGCAAGAGAGAAGAGGGAATTAGACAAGAGAGAGGGGGGAATTAGACAAGAGAGAGGGGGAATTAGACAAGAGAGAGGGGAAGGGAATTAGACAAGAGAGAGGGGGGGAATTAGACAAGAGAGAGGGGGGAATTAGACAAGTGAGCGGGTGGAATTAGACAAGAGAGAGGGGGGGAATTAGACAAGAGAGAGAGACGGAATTAGACAAGAGAGAGGGGGGAATTAGATCAGGGAGAGGGGGAATTAGACTAGAGAGAGTGGGGGAATTAGACAAGAGAGCGAGGGGGAATTAGACAAGAGAGTTGGGGGAATTGGACAAGAGAGAAAGGGGAATTAGACAAGAGACAGACGGGGGAATTGGACAAGAGAGAGGGGGGAATTAGACCAGTGAGAGTGGGGGGAATTAGACAAGAGAGATGGGGGGAATTGGACAAGAGAGAGAGGGGGAATTTGACAAGAGAGAGAGGGGGGAATTAGACAAGAGCGAGACGGGGGGAATTAGACACGAGAGAGAGAGGGTAATTTGACAGAGAGAGAGGGGGGAATTAGACAAGAGAGAGGGGGGAACTAGACAAGAGAGAGGGCGAATTAGACAAGAGAGAGGGGGCAATTAGACAAGAGAAAGAGGGGGGGAATTAGGCAAGAGAGAGGAGGGAATTAGACAAGAGAGAGGGGGGAATTAGACAAGAGAGAGGGGGAATTAGACAAGAGAGTGGGGGGAATTAGACAAGAGAGAGGGGAAGGGAATTAGACAAGAGAGAGAGGGGGAATTAGACAAGAGAGAGAGGGGGAATTAGACAAGAGATAGGGGCGTAATTAGACAAGAGAGAGGGGGAATAAGACAAGAGAGAGAGACGGAATTAGACAAGAGAGAGGGGGGAATTAGATCAGGGAGAGGGGGAATTAGACTAGAGCGAGTGGGGGAATTAGACAAGAGAGCGAGGGGGAATTAGACAAGAGAGTTGGGGGGAATTAGACAAGAGAGAAAGGGGAATTAGACAAGAGAGAGACGGGGGAATTGGACAAGAGAGAGGGGGGAATTAGACCAGAGAGAGTGGGGGGAATTAGACAAGAGAGATGGGGGGAATTGGACAAGAGAGAGAGGGGGAATTTGACAAGAGAGAGAGGGGGAATTAGACAAGAGAGAGACGGGGGGAATTAGACAAGAGAGAGAGAGGGTAATTTGACAGAGAGAGAGGGGGGAATTAGACAAGAGAGAGGGGGGAACTAGACAAGAGAGAGGGCGAATTAGACAAGAGAGAGGGGGGAATTAGACCAGAGAAAGAGGGGGGGAATTAGGCAAGAGAGAGGAGGGAATTAGACAAGAGAGAGGGGGGAATTAGACAAGAGAGAGGGGGGAATTAGACAAGAGAGTGGGGGGAATTAGACAAGAGAGAGGGGAAGCGAATTAGACAAGAGAGAGAGGGGGGAATTAGACAAGAGAGAGGGGGGAATTAGACAAGAGAGAGGGGGGAATTAGACAAGAGAGCGGGGGGAATTAGACAAGAGAGAGGGGGGGAATTAGACAAGAGAGAGAGACAGAATTAGACAAGAGAGAGGGGGGAATTAGATAAGGGAGAGGGGGAATTAGACTAGAGAGAGTGGGGGAATTAGACAAGAGAGAGAGAGGAGGGAATTAGTCAAGAGAGAGAGGGGGGGAATAAGACAAGAGAGAGGGGGGGAATTAGACAAGAGAGAGGGGTAAATTAGACAAGAGAGAGGGGGAATTAGACAAGAGAGAGGGGGGGAATGAGACAAGAGAGCGAGGGGGAATTAGACAAGAGAGTTGGGGTAATAAGACAAGAGAGAAAGGGGAATTAGACAAGAGAGAGACGGGGGAATTGGACAAGAGAGAGGGGGGAATTAGACAAGAGAGAGACGGGGGGAATTAGACAAGAGAGAGAGGGGGTAATTTGACAGAGATCGAGGGGGGAATTAGACAAGAGAGCGGGGGTAACTAGACAAGAGAGAGGGCGAATTAGACAAGAGAGAGGGGGGAATTAGACAAGAGAAAGAGGGGGGGAATTAGGCAAGAGAGAGGAGGGAATTAGACAAGAGAGAGGGGGGAATTAGACAAGAGAGAGGGGGAATTAGACAAGAGAGAGGGGAAGGGAATTAGACAAGAGAGAGGGGGGAATTAGACAAGAGAGAGGGGGGAATTAGACAAGAGAGCGGTGGAATTAGACAAGAGAGAGGGGGGGAATTAGACAAGTGAGAGGGGGGAATAAGACAAGAGAGACGGGGGGAATTAGACAAGAGAGAGAGGGAGAATTAGACAAGAGAGAGGGGGAATCAGACAAGAGAGAGTTTTGGAATTAGACAAGAGAGAGAGGGGGAATTAGAGAAGAGAGAGAGAGGGGGAATTAGACAAGAGAGAGGGGGGAATTAGACAAGAGACGAGGAGGAATTACACAAGAGAGAGGGGGGAATTATACAAGAGAGAGGAGGGAATTAGACAAGAGAGAGGGGGGAATTAGACAAGAGAGAGGGGGAATTAGACAAGAGAGAGGGGATATTAGACAAGAGAGAGGAGCAGGGAATTAGACAAGAGAGAGAGGTGGAATTAGACAAGAGAGAGAGGGGGAATTAGACAAGAGATAGGGGGGTAATTAGACAAGAGAGAGGGGGAATAAGACAAGAGAGAGGGGGAATTAGACAAGAGAGAGGGGGAATGAGACAAGAGAGAGTGGGGGAATTAGACGAGAGAGAGAGGGGGATTTAGACAAGAGAGAGAGGGGGGAAATCAGACAAGAGACAGGGTGGGAATTAGACAAGAGGGAGAGGGGTAATTAGACAAGAGAGAGAGAGGAGGGAATTAGACAAGTGAGCGAGTGGGGGAATTAGACAAGAGAGAGGGGGGGAATTACACAAGAGAGTGGGGGGAATAAGACAAGAGAGAGAGGTGGAATTAGACAAGAGTGGGTGGGGGAATTAGACAAGGCAGAGAGGGGGAATTAGACAAGAGAGAGAGAGGAGGGAATTAGACAAGAGAGAGAGGGGGTGAATTAGACAAGAGAGAGGGGGGAATTAGACAAGAGAGAGGGGGAAATTAGACATAGAGAGGGGGAATTAGACAAGAGAGAGGGGGGGAATTAGACAAGAGAGAGGTGGGAATTAGACAAGAGAGAGGGGGCGAATTAGACAAGAGAGAGAGTGGGAATCAGACAAGAGAGAGATAGGAGGGACGTAGACAAGAGAGAAGGGGGAATCAGACAAGAGTGATGGGGGGAATTGGGCAAGAGAGAGAGGAGGAATTAGACAAGAGAGAGAGGGAGAATTAGACAAGAGAGAGACGGGGAGAATTAGACAAGAGAGAGAGGTTGGAATTTGACAGGAGAGAGAGGGGGGAATTAGACAAGAGAGAGGGGTGAACTAGACAAGAGAGAGGGCGAATTAGACAAGAGAGAGAGGGGAATTAGAGAAGAGAGAGAGGGGGGGAATTAGACAAGAGAGAGGAGGGAATTAGACAAGAGAGAGGGGGGAATTAGACAAGAGAGAGGGGGAATTAGACAAGAGAGAGGGGAAGGGAATTAGACAAGAGAGAGGGGGGAATTAGACAAGAGAGAGGGGGGAATTAGACCAGAGAGCGGGGGGAATTAGACAAGAGAGAGGGGGGGGAATTAGACAAGAGAGAGGGGGGGGAATTAGACAAGAGAGAGAGACGGAATTAGACAAGAGAGAGGGGGGAATTAGATCAGGGAGAGGGGGAATTAGACTAGAGAGAGTGGGGGAATTAGACAAGAGAGCGAGGGGGAATTAGACAAGAGAGTTGGGGGAATTAGACAAGAGAGAAAGGGGAATTAGACAAGAGAGAGACGGGGGAATTGGACAAGAGAGAGGGGGGAATTAGACCAGAGAGAGTGGGGGGAATTAGACAAGAGAGAGGGGGAATTAGACAAGAGAGAGGGGGAATGAGACAAGAGAGAGTGGGGGAATTAGACGAGAGAGAGAGGGGGATTTAGACAAGAGGGAGAGGGGGGAAATCAGACAAGAGAGAGGGTGGGAATTAGACAAGAGGGAGAGGGGTAATTAGACAAGAGAGAGAGAGGAGGGAATTAGACAAGTGAGCGAGTGGGGGAATTAGACAAGAGAGAGGGGGGGAATTACACAAGAGAGTGGGGGAATAAGACAAGAGAGAGAGGTGGAATTAGACAAGAGTGGGTGGGGGAATTAGACAAGGCAGAGAGGGGGAATTAGACAAGAGAGAGAGAGGAGGGAATTAGACAAGAGAGAGAGGGGGTGAATTAGACAAGAGAGAGGGGGGAATTAGACAAGAGAGAGGGGGAAATTAGACATAGAGAGGGGGAATTAGACAAGAGAGAGGGGGGAATTAGACAAGAGAGAGGTGGGAATTAGACAAGAGAGAGGGGGCGAATTAGACAAGAGAGAGAGTGGGAATCAGACAAGAGAGAGATAGGAGGGACGTAGACCAGAGAGAAGGGGGAATCAGACAAGAGTGATGGGGGGAATTGGGCAAGAGAGAGAGGAGGAATTAGACAAGAGAGAGAGGGAGAATTAGACAAGAGAGAGACGGGGAGAATTAGACAAGAGAGAGAGGTTGGAATTTGACAGGAGAGAGAGGGGGGAATTAGACAAGAGAGAGGGGTGAACTAGACAAGAGAGAGGGCGAATTAGACAAGAGAGAGAGGGGAATTAGAGAAGAGAGAGAGGGGGGGAATTAGACAAGAGAGAGGAGGGAATTAGACAAGAGAGAGGGGGGAATTAGACAAGAGAGAGGGGGAATTAGACAAGAGAGAGGGGAAGGGAATTAGACAAGAGAGAGGGGGGAATTAGACAAGAGAGAGGGGGGAATTAGACCAGAGAGCGGGGGGAATTAGACAAGAGAGAGGGGGGGGAATTAGACAAGAGAGAGGGGGGGGGAATTAGACAAGAGAGAGAGACAGAATTAGACAAGAGAGAGGGGGGAATTAGATCAGGGAGAGGGGGAATTAGACTAGAGAGAGTGGGGGAATTAGACAAGAGAGCGAGGGGGAATTAGACAAGAGAGTTGGGGGAATTAGACAAGAGAGAAAGGGGAATTAGACAAGAGAGAGACGGGGGAATTGGACAAGAGAGAGGGGGGAATTAGACCAGAGAGAGTGGGGGGAATTAGAAAAGAGAGATGGGGGGAATTGGACAAGAGAGAGAGGGGGAATTTGACAAGATAGAGAGGGGGAATTAGACAAGAGAGAGACGGGGGGAATTAGACAAGAGAGAGAGAGGGTAATTTGACAGAGAGAGAGGGGGGAATTAGACAAGAGAGAGGGGGGAACTAGACAAGAGAGAGGGCGAATTAGACAAGAGAGAGGGGGCAATTAGACAAGAGAAAGAGGGGGGGAATTAGGCAAGAGAGAGGAGGGAATTAGACAAGAGAGAGGGGGGAATTAGACAAGAGAGAGGGGGAATTAGACAAGAGAGTGGGGGGAATTAGACAAGAGAGAGGGGAAGGGAATTAGACAAGAGAGAGAGGGGGGAATTAGACAAGAGAGAGGGGGGAATTAGACAAGAGAGAGGGGGGAATTAGACAAGAGAGCGGGGGGAATTAGACAAGAGAGAGGGGGGGAATTAGACAAGAGAGAGAGACGGAATTAGACAAGAGAGAGGGGGGAATTAGATAAGGGAGAGGGGGAATTAGACTAGAGAGAGTGGGGGAATTAGACAAGAGAGAGAGAGGAGGGAATTAGTCAAGAGAGAGAGGGGGGGAATTAGACAAGAGAGAGGGGGGCAATTAGACAAGAGAGAGGGGGTAATTAGACAAGAGAGAGGGGGAATTAGACAAGAGAGAGGGGGGGAATGAGACAAGAGAGCGAGGGGGAATTAGACAAGAGAGGTGGGGTAATTAGACAAGAGAGAAAGGGGAATTAGACAAGAGAGAGACGGGGGAATTGGACAAGAGAGAGGGGGGAATTGGACAAGAGAGAGACGGGGGGAATTAGACAAGAGAGAGAGGGGGTAATTTGACAGAGATCGAGGGGGGAATTAGACAAGAGAGAGGGGAAGGGAATTAGACAAGAGAGAGAGGGGGTAATTAGACAAGAGAGAGGGGGGAATTAGACAAGAGAGAGGGGGGAATTAGGCAAGAGAAAGGAGGGAATTAGACAAGAGAGAGGGGGGAATTAGACAAGAGAGAGGGGGAATTAGACAAGAGAGAGGGGAAGGGAATTAGACAAGAGAGAGGGGGGAATTAGACAAGAGAGAGGGGGGAATTAGACAAGTGAGCGGGTGGAATTAGACAAGAGAGAGGGGGGGAATTAGACAAGAGAGAGAGACGGAATTAGACAAGAGAGAGGGGGGAATTAGATCAGGGAGAGGGGGAATTAGACTAGAGAGAGTGGGGGAATTAGACAAGAGAGCGAGGGGGAATTAGACAAGAGAGTTGGGGGAATTGGACAAGAGAGAAAGGGGAATTAGACAAGAGACAGACGGGGGAATTGGACAAGAGAGAGGGGGGAATTAGACCAGTGAGAGTGGGGGGAATTAGACAAGAGAGATGGGGGGAATTGGACAAGAGAGAGAGGGGGAATTTGACAAGAGAGAGAGGGGGAATTAGACAAGAGCGAGACGGGGGGAATTAGACACGAGAGAGAGAGGGTAATTTGACAGAGAGAGAGGGGGGAATTAGACAAGAGAGAGGGGGGAACTAGACAAGAGAGAGGGCGAATTAGACAAGAGAGAGGGGGCAATTAGACAAGAGAAAGAGGGGGGGAATTAGGCAAGAGAGAGGAGGGAATTAGACAAGAGAGAGGGGGGAATTAGACAAGAGAGAGGGGGAATTAGACAAGAGAGTGGGGGGAATTAGACAAGAGAGAGGGGAAGGGAATTAGACAAGAGAGAGAGGGGGGAATTAGACAAGAGAGAGAGACGGAATTAGACAAGAGAGAGGGGGGAATTAGATAAGGGAGAGGGGGAATTAGACTAGAGAGAGTGGGGGAATTAGACAAGAGAGAGAGAGGAGGGAATTAGTCAAGAGAGAGAGGGTGGGGAATTAGACAAGAGAGAGGGGGGGAATTACACAAGAGAGAGGGGCAAATTAGACAAGAGAGAGGGGGAATTAGACAAGAGAGAGGGAGGAATTAGACAAGAGAGAGGGGGGAATTAGAAAAGAGGCAGGGGGGGAATTAGACAAGAGAGAGAGGGGGAATTAGACAAGAGAGAGAGAGGAGAGATTTAGACAAGAGAGAGATGGGGAATTAGACAAGAGAGAGTTTGGGAATTAGACAAGAGAGAGAGGGGGAATTCGAGAAGAGAGAGAGAGGGGGAATTAGACAAGAGAGAGGGGGGAATTAGACAAGAGACGAGGAGGAATTACACAAGAGAGAGGGGGGAATTAGACAAGAGAGAGGGGGAATTAGACAAGAGAGAGGGGATATTAGACAAGAGAGAGGAGAAGGGAATTAGACAAGAGAGAGAGGGGGAATTAGACAAGAGAGAGAGGGGGAATTAGACAAGAGATAGGGGCGTAATTAGACAAGAGAGAGGGGGAATAAGACAAGAGAGAGAGACGGAATTAGACAAGAGAGAGGGGGGAATTAGATCAGGGAGAGGGGGAATTAGACTAGAGCGAGTGGGGGAATTAGACAAGAGAGCGAGGGGGAATTAGACAAGAGAGTTGGGGGAATTAGACAAGAGAGAAAGGGGAATTAGACAAGAGAGAGACGGGGGAATTGGACAAGAGAGAGGGGGGAATTAGACCAGAGAGAGTGGGGGGAATTAGACAAGAGAGATGGGGGGAATTGGACAAGAGAGAGAGGGGGAATTTGACAAGAGAGAGAGGGGGAATTAGACAAGAGAGAGACGGGGGGAATTAGACAAGAGAGAGAGAGGGTAATTTGACAGAGAGAGAGGGGGGAATTAGACAAGAGAGAGGGGGGAACTAGACAAGAGAGAGGGCGAATTAGACAAGAGAGAGGGGGGAATTAGACCAGAGAAAGAGGGGGGGAATTAGGCAAGAGAGAGGAGGGAATTAGACAAGAGAGAGGGGGGAATTAGACAAGAGAGAGGGGGAATTAGACAAGAGAGTGGGGGGAATTAGACAAGAGAGAGGGGAAGCGAATTAGACAAGAGAGAGAGGGGGGAATTAGACAAGAGAGAGGGGGGAATTAGACAAGAGAGAGGGGGGAATTAGACAAGAGAGCGGGGGGAATTAGACAAGAGAGAGGGGGGGAATTAGACAAGAGAGAGAGACAGAATTAGACAAGAGAGAGGGGGGAATTAGATAAGGGAGAGGGGGAATTAGACTAGAGAGAGTGGGGGAATTAGACAAGAGAGAGAGAGGAGGGAATTAGTCAAG
The DNA here is from genome assembly GCA_026770705.1 of Isurus oxyrinchus. NCBI lineage: Eukaryota > Metazoa > Chordata > Chondrichthyes > Lamniformes > Lamnidae > Isurus > Isurus oxyrinchus. The sequence continues at coordinate 15,346 of JANJGN010002807.1, forward strand.
AGAGAGAGGGGGGGAATAAGACAAGAGAGAGGGGGGGAATTAGACAAGAGAGAGGGGTAAATTAGACAAGAGAGAGGGGGAATTAGACAAGAGAGAGGGGGGGGAATGAGACAAGAGAGCGAGGGGGAATTAGACAAGAGAGTTGGGGTAATAAGACAAGAGAGAAAGGGGAATTAGACAAGAGAGAGACGGGGGAATTGGACAAGAGAGAGGGGGGAATTAGACAAGAGAGAGACGGGGGGAATTAGACAAGAGAGAGAGGGGGTAATTTGACAGAGATCGAGGGGGGAATTAGACAAGAGAGCGGGGGTAACTAGACAAGAGAGAGGGCGAATTAGACAAGAGAGAGGGGGGAATTAGACAAGAGAAAGAGGGGGGGAATTAGGCAAGAGAGAGGAGGGAATTAGACAAGAGAGAGGGGGGAATTAGACAAGAGAGAGGGGGAATTAGACAAGAGAGAGGGGAAGGGAATTAGACAAGAGAGAGGGGGGAATTAGACAAGAGAGAGGGGGGAATTAGACAAGAGAGCGGTGGAATTAGACAAGAGAGAGGGGGGGAATTAGACAAGAGAGAGAGACGGAATTAGACAAGAGAGAGGGGGGAATTAGATCAGGGAGAGGGGGAATTAGACTAGAGAGAGTGGGGGAATTAGACAAGAGAGCGAGGGGGAATTAGACAGGAGAGTTGGGGGAATTGGACAAGAGAGAAAGGGGAATTAGACAAGAGACAGACGGGGGAATTGGACAAGAGAGAGGGGGGAATTAGACCAGAGAGAGTGGGGGGAATTAGACAAGAGAGATGGGGGGAATTGGACAAGAGAGAGAGGGGGAATTTGTCAAGAGAGAGAGGGGGAATTTGACAAGAGAGAGAGGGGGAATTAGACAAGAGAGAGACGGGGGGAATTAGACAAGAGAGAGAGAGGGTAATTTGACAGAGAGAGAGGGGGGAATTAGACAAGAGAGAGGGGGGAACTAGACAAGAGAGAGGGCGAATTAGACAAGAGAGAGGGGGCAACTAGACAAGAGAAAGAGGGGGGGAATTAGGCAAGAGAGAGGAGGGAATTAGACAAGAGAGAGGGGGGAATTAGACAAGAGAGAGGGGGAATTAGACAAGAGAGTGGGGGGAATTAGACAAGAGAGAGGGGAAGGGAATTAGACAAGAGAGAGAGGGGGGAATTAGACAAGAGAGAGAGACGGAATTAGACAAGAGAGAGGGGGGAATTAGATAAGGGAGAGGGGGAATTAGACTAGAGAGAGTGGGGGAATTAGACAAGAGAGAGAGAGGAGGGAATTAGTCAAGAGAGAGAGGGTGGGGAATTAGACAAGAGAGAGGGGGGGAATTACACAAGAGAGAGGGGGAAATTAGACAAGAGAGAGGGGGAATTAGACAAGAGAGAGGGAGGAATTAGACAAGAGAGAGGGGGGAATTAGAAAAGAGGCAGGGGGGGAATTAGACAAGAGAGAGAGGGGGAATTAGACAAGAGAGAGAGAGAGGAGAGATTTAGACAAGAGAGAGATGGGGAATTAGACAAGAGAGAGTGAGGAGGGAATTAGACAAGTGTGAATGGGGGGAATTAGGCAAGAGAGAGGGGGGGAATTAGACAAGAGAGAGAGGGGGTGAATTAGACAAGAGAGAGGGGGGAATTAGACAAGAGAGAGGGGGAAATTAGACATAGAGAGGGGGAATTAGACAAGAGAGAGGGGGGAATTAGACAAGAGAGAGGTGGGAATTAGACAAGAGAGAGGGGGCGAATTAGACAAGAGAGAGAGTGGGAATCAGACAAGAGAGAGATAGGAGGGACGTAGACAAGAGAGAAGGGGGAATCAGACAAGAGTGATGGGGGGAATTGGGCAAGAGAGAGAGGAGGAATTAGACAAGAGAGAGAGGGAGAATTAGACAAGAGAGAGACGGGGAGAATTAGACAAGAGAGAGAGGTTGGAATTTGACAGGAGAGAGAGGGGGGAATTAGACAAGAGAGAGGGGTGAACTAGACAAGAGAGAGGGCGAATTAGACAAGAGAGAGAGGGGAATTAGAGAAGAGAGAGAGGGGGGGAATTAGACAAGAGAGAGGAGGGAATTAGACAAGAGAGAGGGGGGAATTAGACAAGAGAGAGGGGGAATTAGACAAGAGAGAGGGGAAGGGAATTAGACAAGAGAGAGGGGGGAATTAGACAAGAGAGAGGGGGGAATTAGACCAGAGAGCGGGGGGAATTAGACAAGAGAGAGGGGGGGGAATTAGACAAGAGAGAGGGGGGGGAATTAGACAAGAGAGAGAGACGGAATTAGACAAGAGAGAGGGGGGAATTAGATCAGGGAGAGGGGGAATTAGACTAGAGAGAGTGGGGGAATTAGACAAGAGAGCGAGGGGGAATTAGACAAGAGAGTTGGGGGAATTAGACAAGAGAGAAAGGGGAATTAGACAAGAGACAGACGGGGGAATTGGACAAGAGAGAGGGGGGAATTAGACCAGAGAGAGTGGGGGGAATTAGAAAAGAGAGATGGGGGGAATTGGACAAGAGAGAGAGGGGGAATTTGACAAGATAGAGAGGGGGAATTAGACAAGAGAGAGACGGGGGGAATTAGACAAGAGAGAGAGAGGGTAATTTGACAGAGAGAGAGGGGGGAATTAGACAAGAGAGAGGGGGGAACTAGACAAGAGAGAGGGCGAATTAGACAAGAGAGAGGGGGCAATTAGACAAGAGAAAGAGGGGGGGAATTAGGCAAGAGAGAGGAGGGAATTAGACAAGAGAGAGGGGGGAATTAGACAAGAGAGAGGGGGAATTAGACAAGAGAGTGGGGGGAATTAGACAAGAGAGAGGGGAAGGGAATTAGACAAGAGAGAGAGGGGGGAATTAGACAAGAGAGAGGGGGGAATTAGACAAGAGAGCGGGGGGAATTAGACAAGAGAGCGGGGGGAATTAGACAAGAGAGAGGGGGGGAATTAGACAAGAGAGAGAGACGGAATTAGACAAGAGAGAGGGGGGAATTAGATAAGGGAGAGGGGGAATTAGACTAGAGAGAGTGGGGGAATTAGACAAGAGAGAGAGAGGAGGGAATTAGTCAAGAGAGAGAGGGGGGGAATTAGACAAGAGAGAGGGGGGCAATTAGACAAGAGAGAGGGGGTAATTAGACAAGAGAGAGGGGGAATTAGACAAGAGAGAGGGGGGGAATGAGACAAGAGAGCGAGGGGGAATTAGACAAGAGAGGTGGGGTAATTAGACAAGAGAGAAAGGGGAATTAGACAAGAGAGAGACGGGGGAATTGGACAAGAGAGAGGGGGGAATTGGACAAGAGAGAGACGGGGGGAATTAGACAAGAGAGAGAGGGGGTAATTTGACAGAGATCGAGGGGGGAATTAGACAAGAGAGAGGGGAAGGGAATTAGACAAGAGAGAGAGGGGGTAATTAGACAAGAGAGAGGGGGGAATTAGACAAGAGAGAGGGGGGAATTAGGCAAGAGAAAGGAGGGAATTAGACAAGAGAGAGGGGGGAATTAGACAAGAGAGAGGGGGAATTAGACAAGAGAGAGGGGAAGGGAATTAGACAAGAGAGAGGGGGGAATTAGACAAGAGAGAGGGGGGAATTAGACAAGTGAGCGGGTGGAATTAGACAAGAGAGAGGGGGGGAATTAGACAAGAGAGAGAGACGGAATTAGACAAGAGAGAGGGGGGAATTAGATCAGGGAGAGGGGGAATTAGACTAGAGAGAGTGGGGGAATTAGACAAGAGAGCGAGGGGGAATTAGACAAGAGAGTTGGGGGAATTGGACAAGAGAGAAAGGGGAATTAGACAAGAGACAGACGGGGGAATTGGACAAGAGAGAGGGGGGAATTAGACCAGTGAGAGTGGGGGGAATTAGACAAGAGAGATGGGGGGAATTGGACAAGAGAGAGAGGGGGAATTTGACAAGAGAGAGAGGGGGAATTAGACAAGAGCGAGACGGGGGGAATTAGACACGAGAGAGAGAGGGTAATTTGACAGAGAGAGAGGGGGGAATTAGACAAGAGAGAGGGGGGGAACTAGACAAGAGAGAGGGCGAATTAGACAAGAGAGAGGGGGCAATTAGACAAGAGAAAGAGGGGGGGAATTAGGCAAGAGAGAGGAGGGAATTAGACAAGAGAGAGGGGGGAATTAGACAAGAGAGAGGGGGAATTAGACAAGAGAGTGGGGGGAATTAGACAAGAGAGAGGGGAAGGGAATTAGACAAGAGAGAGAGGGGGGAATTAGACAAGAGAGAGAGACGGAATTAGACAAGAGAGAGGGGGGAATTAGATAAGGGAGAGGGGGAATTAGACTAGAGAGAGTGGGGGAATTAGACAAGAGAGAGAGAGGAGGGAATTAGTCAAGAGAGAGAGGGTGGGGAATTAGACAAGAGAGAGGGGGGGAATTACACAAGAGAGAGGGGCAAATTAGACAAGAGAGAGGGGGAATTAGACAAGAGAGAGGGAGGAATTAGACAAGAGAGAGGGGGGAATTAGAAAAGAGGCAGGGGGGGAATTAGACAAGAGAGAGAGGGGGAATTAGACAAGAGAGAGAGAGGAGAGATTTAGACAAGAGAGAGATGGGGAATTAGACAAGAGAGAGTTTGGGAATTAGACAAGAGAGAGAGGGGGAATTCGAGAAGAGAGAGAGAGGGGGAATTAGACAAGAGAGAGGGGGGAATTAGACAAGAGACGAGGAGGAATTACACAAGAGAGAGGGGGGAATTAGACAAGAGAGAGGGGGAATTAGACAAGAGAGAGGGGATATTAGACAAGAGAGAGGAGAAGGGAATTAGACAAGAGAGAGAGGGGGAATTAGACAAGAGAGAGAGGGGGAATTAGACAAGAGATAGGGGCGTAATTAGACAAGAGAGAGGGGGAATAAGACAAGAGAGAGAGACGGAATTAGACAAGAGAGAGGGGGGAATTAGATCAGGGAGAGGGGGAATTAGACTAGAGCGAGTGGGGGAATTAGACAAGAGAGCGAGGGGGAATTAGACAAGAGAGTTGGGGGAATTAGACAAGAGAGAAAGGGGAATTAGACAAGAGAGAGACGGGGGAATTGGACAAGAGAGAGGGGGGAATTAGACCAGAGAGAGTGGGGGGAATTAGACAAGAGAGATGGGGGGAATTGGACAAGAGAGAGAGGGGGAATTTGACAAGAGAGAGAGGGGGAATTAGACAAGAGAGAGACGGGGGGAATTAGACAAGAGAGAGAGAGGGTAATTTGACAGAGAGAGAGGGGGGAATTAGACAAGAGAGAGGGGGGAACTAGACAAGAGAGAGGGCGAATTAGACAAGAGAGAGGGGGGAATTAGACCAGAGAAAGAGGGGGGGAATTAGGCAAGAGAGAGGAGGGAATTAGACAAGAGAGAGGGGGGAATTAGACAAGAGAGAGGGGGAATTAGACAAGAGAGTGGGGGGAATTAGACAAGAGAGAGGGGAAGCGAATTAGACAAGAGAGAGAGGGGGGAATTAGACAAGAGAGAGGGGGGAATTAGACAAGAGAGAGGGGGGAATTAGACAAGAGAGCGGGGGGAATTAGACAAGAGAGAGGGGGGGAATTAGACAAGAGAGAGAGACAGAATTAGACAAGAGAGAGGGGGGAATTAGATAAGGGAGAGGGGGAATTAGACTAGAGAGAGTGGGGGAATTAGACAAGAGAGAGAGAGGAGGGAATTAGTCAAGAGAGAGAGGGGGGGAATAAGACAAGAGAGAGGGGGGGAATTAGACAAGAGAGAGGGGTAAATTAGACAAGAGAGAGGGGGAATTAGACAAGAGAGAGGGGGGGAATGAGACAAGAGAGCGAGGGGGAATTAGACAAGAGAGTTGGGGTAATAAGACAAGAGAGAAAGGGGAATTAGACAAGAGAGAGACGGGGGAATTGGACAAGAGAGAGGGGGGAATTAGACAAGAGAGAGACGGGGGGAATTAGACAAGAGAGAGAGGGGGTAATTTGACAGAGATCGAGGGGGGAATTAGACAAGAGAGCGGGGGTAACTAGACAAGAGAGAGGGCGAATTAGACAAGAGAGAGGGGGGAATTAGACAAGAGAAAGAGGGGGGGAATTAGGCAAGAGAGAGGAGGGAATTAGACAAGAGAGAGGGGGGAATTAGACAAGAGAGAGGGGGAATTAGACAAGAGAGAGGGGAAGGGAATTAGACAAGAGAGAGGGGGGAATTAGACAAGAGAGAGGGGGGAATTAGACAAGAGAGCGGTGGAATTAGACAAGAGAGAGGGGGGGAATTAGACAAGAGAGAGAGACGGAATTAGACAAGAGAGAGGGGGGAATTAGATCAGGGAGAGGGGGAATTAGACTAGAGAGAGTGGGGGAATTAGACAAGAGAGCGAGGGGGAATTAGACAGGAGAGTTGGGGGAATTGGACAAGAGAGAAAGGGGAATTAGACAAGAGACAGACGGGGGAATTGGACAAGAGAGAGGGGGGAATTAGACCAGAGAGAGTGGGGGGAATTAGACAAGAGAGATGGGGGGAATTGGACAAGAGAGAGAGGGGGAATTTGTCAAGAGAGAGAGGGGGAATTTGACAAGAGAGAGAGGGGGAATTAGACAAGAGAGAGACGGGGGGGAATTAGACAAGAGAGAGAGAGGGTAATTTGACAGAGAGAGAGGGGGGAATTAGACAAGAGAGAGGGGGGAACTAGACAAGAGAGAGGGCGAATTAGACAAGAGAGAGGGGGCAACTAGACAAGAGAAAGAGGGGGGGAATTAGGCAAGAGAGAGGAGGGAATTAGACAAGAGAGAGGGGGGAATTAGACAAGAGAGAGGGGGAATTAGACAAGAGAGTGGGGGGAATTAGACAAGAGAGAGGGGAAGGGAATTAGACAAGAGAGAGAGGGGGGAATTAGACAAGAGAGAGAGACGGAATTAGACAAGAGAGAGGGGGGAATTAGATAAGGGAGAGGGGGAATTAGACTAGAGAGAGTGGGGGAATTAGACAAGAGAGAGAGAGGAGGGAATTAGTCAAGAGAGAGAGGGTGGGGAATTAGACAAGAGAGAGGGGGGGAATTACACAAGAGAGAGGGGGAAATTAGACAAGAGAGAGGGGGAATTAGACAAGAGAGAGGGAGGAATTAGACAAGAGAGAGGGGGGAATTAGAAAAGAGGCAGGGGGGGAATTAGACAAGAGAGAGAGGGGGAATTAGACAAGAGAGAGAGAGAGGAGAGATTTAGACAAGAGAGAGATGGGGAATTAGACAAGAGAGAGTGAGGAGGGAATTAGACAAGTGTGAATGGGGGGAATTAGGCAAGAGAGAGGGGGGGAATTAGACAAGAGAGAGGGGGGAATTCGACAAGAGAGAGGGGGAATTAGACAAGAGAGAGAGGGGGTATTAGACACGAGAGAGAGGGGGAATTAGAGTAGAGAGAGAGAGGAGGTTATTAGACAAGAGAGAGAGAGGGGGTGAATTAGACAAGTGAGAGGGGGAATAAGACAAGAGAGACGGGGGGAATTAGACAAGAGAGAGAGGGAGAATTAGACAAGAGAGAGGGGGAATCAGACAAGAGAGAGTTTGGGAATTAGACAAGAGAGAGAGGGGGAATTAGAGAAGAGAGAGAGAGGGGGAATTAGACAAGAGAGAGGGGGGAATTAGACAAGAGACGAGGAGGAATTACACAAGAGAGAGGGGGGAATTATACAAGAGAGAGGAGGGAATTAGACAAGAGAGAGGGGGGAATTAGACAAGAGAGAGGGGGGAATTATACAAGAGAGAGGAGGGAATTAGACAAGAGAGAGGGGGGAATTAGACAAGAGAGAGGGGGAATTACACAAGAGAGAGGGGGAAATTAGACAAGAGAGAGGGGGAATTAGACAAGAGAGAGGGAGGAATTAGACAAGAGAGAGGGGGGAATTAGAAAAGAGGCAGGGGGGGAATTAGACAAGAGAGAGAGAGGAGAGATTTAGACAAGAGAGAGATGGGGAATTAGACAAGAGAGAGTGAGGAGGGAATTAGACAAGTGTGAATGGGGGGAATTAGGCAAGAGAGAGGGGGGGAATTAGACAAGAGAGAGGGGGGAATTCGACAAGAGAGAGGGGAATTAGACAAGAGAGAGAGGGGGTATTAGACACGAGAGAGAGGGGGAATTAGAGTAGAGAGAGAGAGGAGGTTATTAGACAAGAGAGAGAGGGGGTGAATTAGACAAGTGAGAGGGGGAATAAGACAAGAGAGACGGGGGGAATTAGACAAGAGAGAGAGGGAGAATTAGACAAGAGAGAGGGGGAATCAGACAAGAGAGAGTTTGGGAATTAGACAAGAGAGAGAGGGGGAATTAGAGAAGAGAGAGAGAGGGCAATTAGACAAGAGAGAGGGGGGAATTAGACAAGAGACGAGGAGGGATTACACAAGAGAGAGGGGGGAATTATACCAGAGAGAGGAGGGAATTAGACAAGAGAGAGGGGGGAATTAGACAAGAGAGAGGAGAAGGGAATTAGACAAGAGAGAGAGGTGGAATTAGACAAGAGAGAGAGGGGGAATTAGACAAGTGAGAGGGGGAATAAGACAAGAGAGACGGGGGGAATTAGACAAGAGAGAGAGGGAGAATTAGACAAGAGAGAGGGGGAATCAGACAAGAGAGAGTTTGGGAATTAGACAAGAGAGAGAGGGGGAATTAGAGAAGAGAGAGAGAGGGGGAATTAGACAAGAGAGAGGGGGGAATTAGACAAGAGACGAGGAGGAATTAGACAAGAGAGAGGGGGGAATTATACAAGAGAGAGGAGGGAATTAGACAAGAGAGAGGGGGGAATTAGACAAGAGAGAGGGGGAATTAGACAAGAGAGAGGGGATATTAGACAAGAGAGAGGAGAAGGGAATTAGACAAGAGAGAGAGGTGGAATTAGACAAGAGAGAGAGGGGGAATTAGACAAGAGATAGGGGGGTAATTAGACAAGAGAGAGGGGGAATAAGACAAGAGAGAGGGGGAATTAGACAAGAGAGAGGGGGAATGAGACAAGAGAGAGTGGGGGAATTAGACGAGAGAGAGAGGGGGATTTAGACAAGAGAGAGAGGGGGGGAATCAGACAAGAGAGAGGGTGGGAATTAGACAAGAGGGAGAGGGGTAATTAGACAAGAGAGAGAGAGGAGGGAATTAGACAAGTGAGCGAGTGGGGGAATTAGACAAGAGAGAGGGGGGGAATTACACAAGAGAGTGGGGGAATAAGACAAGAGAGAGAGGTGGAATTAGACAAGAGAGGGTGGGGGAATTAGACAAGGCAGAGAGGGGGAATTAGACAAGAGAGAGAGAGGAGGGAATTAGACAAGAGAGAGAGGGGGTGAATTAGACAAGAGAGAGGGGGGAATTAGACAAGAGAGAGGGGGAAATTAGACATAGAGAGGGGGAATTAGACAAGAGAGAGGGGGGAATTAGACAAGAGAGAGGTGGGAATTAGACAAGAGAGAGGGGGCGAATTAGACAAGAGAGAGAGTGGGAATTAGACAAGAGAGAGATAGGAGGGACGTAGACAAGAGAGAAGGGGGAATCAGACAAGAGTGATGGGGGGAATTGGACAAGAGAGAGAGGAGGAATTAGACAAGAGAGAGAGGGAGAATTAGACAAGAGAGAGATGGGGAGAATTAGACAAGAGAGAGAGGTTGGAATTTGACAGGAGAGAGAGGGGGGAATTAGACAAGAGAGAGGGGTGAACTAGACAAGAGAGAGGGCGAATTAGACAAGAGAGAGAGGGGAATTAGAGAAGAGAGAGAGGGGGGGAATTAGACAAGCGAGAGGAGGGAATTAGACAAGAGAGGGGGGGAATTAGACAAGAGAGAGAGGGAGCATTAGACAAGAGAGAGTAGGGGAATTATAAAAGAGAGAGGGGGGCATTAGACAAGATAGAGTGAGGAATTAGACAAGAGAGATGGGGGGGGGGGAATTAGACAAGAGAGAGGGGAATTAGAATATAGAGAGAGGGGGGAATTATGCTAGAAAGAGGGGGAATTAGACAAAAGAGAGGGGAATTAGACAAGAGAGAGGGTGGAATTAGACAAGCGAGAGGGGAAGGGAATTAGACAAGAGAGAGAGGGGGGAATTAGACAAGAGAGAAGGGGGAATTAGACAAGAGAGAGGGGGGAATTAGACAAGAGAGCGGTGGGGATTAGACAAGAGAGAGGGGGGGGGAATTAGGCAAGAGAGAGTGGGGAATTAGACAAGAGAGAGGGGGGAATTCGACAAGAGAGAGGGGGAATTAGACAAGAGATAGAGGGGGTATTAGACACGAGAGAGAGGGGGAATTAGAGAAGAGAGAGACGGGGAATCGGACAAGAGAGAGGGGGGAATTAGACTAGAGAGAGACGGGGGAATTGGACAAGAGAGAGGGGTGAATTAGACAAGAGAGAGGGGAAGGGAATTAGACAAGAGAGAGGGGGGAATTAGACAAGGGAGAGGGGGGAATTAGACAAGAGAGCGGGGGGAATTAGACAAGAGAGAGGGGGGGGGAATTAGACAAGAGAGAGAGACGGAATTAGACAAGAGAGAGGGGGGAATTAGATCAGGGAGAGGGGGAATTAGACTAGAGAGAGTGGGGGAATTAGACAAGAGAGCGAGGGGGAATTAGACAAGAGAGTTGGGGGAATTAGACAAGAGAGAAAGGGGAATTAGACAAGAGAGAGACGGGGGAATTGGACAAGAGAGAGGGGGGAATTAGACCAGAGAGAGTGGGGGGAATTAGACAAGAGAGATGGGGGGAATTGGACAAGAGAGAGAGGGGGAATTTGACAAGAGAGAGAGTGGGAATTAGACAAGAGAGAGACGGGGGGAATTAGACAAGAGAGAGAGAGGGTAATTTGACAGAGAGAGAGGGGGGAATTAGACAAGAGAGAGGGGGGAACTAGACAAGAGAGAGGGCGAATTAGACAAGAGAGAGGGGGGAATTAGACCAGAGAAAGAGGGGGGGAATTAGGCAAGAGAGAGGAGGGAATTAGACAAGAGAGAGGGGGGAATTAGACAAGAGAGAGGGGGAATTAGACAAGAGAGTGGGGGGAATTAGACAAGAGAGAGGGGAAGGGAATTAGACAAGAGAGAGAGGGGGGAATTAGACAAGAGAGAGGGGGGAATTAGACAAGAGAGAGGGGGGAATTAGACAAGAGAGCGGGGGGAATTAGACAAGAGAGAGGGGGGGAATTAGACAAGAGAGAGAGACGGAATTAGACAAGAGAGAGGGGGGAATTTGATAAGGGAGAGGGGGAATTAGACGCGAGAGAGTGGGGGAATTAGACAAGAGAGAGAGAGGAGGGAATTAGTCAAGAGAGAGAGGGGGGGAATTAGACAAGAGAGAGGGGGGGAATTAGACAAGAGAGGGGGGGAAATTAGACAAGAGAGAGGGGGAATTAGACAAGAGAGAGGGGGGGAATGAGACAAGAGAGCGAGGGGGAATTAGACAAGAGAGTTGGGGTAATTAGACAAGAGAGAAAGGGGAATTAGACAAGAGAGAGACGGGGGAATTGGACAAGAGAGAGGGGGGAATTAGACAAGAGAGAGACGGGGGGCATTAGACAAGAGAGAGAGGGGGTAATTTGACAGAGATCGAGGGGGGAATTAGACAAGAGAGCGGGGGGAACTAGACAAGAGAAAGGGCGAATTAGACAAGAGAGAGGGGGGAATTAGACAAGAGAAAGAGGGGGGGAATTAGGCAAGAGAGAGGAGGGAATTAGACAAGAGAGAGGGGGGAATTAGACAAGAGAGAGGGGGAATTAGACAAGAGAGAGGGGAAGGGAATTAGACAAGAGAGAGAGGGGAATTAGACAAGAGAGAGGGGGGAATTAGACAAGAGAGCGGGTGGAATTAGACAAGAGAGAGAGGGGGAATTAGACAAGAGAGAGAGACGGAATTAGACAAGAGAGAGGGGGGAATTAGATCAGGGAGAGGGGGAATTAGACTAGAGAGAGTGGGGGAATTAGACAAGAGAGCGAGGGGGAATTAGACAAGAGAGTTGGGGTAATTGGACAAGAGAGAAAGGGGGAATTTGACAAGAGAGAGAGGGGGAATTAGACAAGAGAGAGACGGGGGGAATTAGACAAGAGAGAGAGAGGGTAATTTGACAGAGAGAGAGGGGGGAATTAGACAAGAGAGAGGGGGGAACTAGACAAGAGAGAGGGCGAATTAGACAAGAGAGAGGTGGCAATTAGACAAGAGAAAGAGGGGGGGAATTAGGCAAGAGAGAGGAGGGAATTAGACAAGAGAGAGGGGGGAATTAGACAAGAGAGAGGGGGAATTAGACAAGAGAGTGGGGGGAATTAGACAAGAGAGAGGGGAAGGGAATTAGACAAGAGAGAGAGGGGGGAATTAGACAAGAGAGAGAGACGGAATTAGACAAGAGAGAGGGGGGAATTAGATAAGGGAGAGGGGGAATTAGACTAGAGAGAGTGGGGGAATTAGACAAGAGAGAGAGAGGAGGGAATTAGTCAAGAGAGAGAGGGTGGGGAATTAGACAAGAGAGAGGGGGGGAATTACACAAGAGAGAGGGGGAAATTAGACAAGAGAGAGGGGGAATTAGACAAGAGAGAGGGAGGAATTAGACAAGAGAGAGGGGGGAATTAGAAAAGAGGCAGGGGGGGAATTAGACAAGAGAGAGAGGGGGAATTAGACAAGAGAGAGAGAGGAGGGAATTAGACAAGTGTGAATGGGGGGAATTAGGCAAGAGAGAGGGGGGGAATTAGACAAGAGAGAGGGGGGAATTCGACAAGAGAGAGGGGGAATTAGACAAGAGAGAGAGGGGGTATTAGACACGAGAGAGAGGGGGAATTAGAGTAGAGAGAGAGAGGAGGTTATTAGACAAGAGAGAGAGGGGGTGAATTAGACAAGTGAGAGGGGGAATAAGACAAGAGAGACGGGGGGAATTAGACAAGAGAGAGAGGGAGAATTAGACAAGAGAGAGGGGGAATCAGACAAGAGAGAGTTTGGGAATTAGACAAGAGAGAGAGGGGGAATTAGAGAAGAGAGAGAGAGGGGGAATTAGACAAGAGAGAGGGGGGAATTAGACAAGAGACGAGGAGGAATTACACAAGAGAGAGGGGGGAATTATACAAGAGAGAGGAGGGAATTAGACAAGAGAGAGGGGGGAATTAGACAAGAGAGAGGGGGAATTAGACAAGAGAGAGGGGATATTAGACAAGAGAGAGGAGAAGGGAATTAGACAAGAGAGAGAGGTGGAATTAGACAAGAGAGAGAGGGGGAATTAGACAAGAGATAGGGGGGTAATTAGACAAGAGAGAGGGGGAATAAGACAAGAGAGAGGGGGAATTAGACAAGAGAGAGGGGGAATGAGACAAGAGAGAGTGGGGGAATTAGACGAGAGAGAGAGTGGGATTTAGACAAGAGAGAGAGGGGGGGAATCAGACAAGAGAGAGGGTGGGAATTAGACAAGAGGGAGAGGGGTAATTAGACAAGAGAGAGAGAGGAGGGAATTAGACAAGTGAGCGAGTGGGGGAATTAGACAAGAGAGAGGGGGGGAATTACACAAGAGAGTGGGGGAATAAGACAAGAGAGAGAGGTGGAATTAGACAAGAGAGGGTGGGGGAATTAGACAAGGCAGAGAGGGGGAATTAGACAAGAGAGAGAGAGGAGGGAATTAGACAAGAGAGAGAGGGGGTGAATTAGACAAGAGAGAGGGGGGAATTAGACAAGTGAGAGAGGGGGAAATTAGACATAGAGAGGGGGAATTAGACAAGAGAGAGGGGGGAATTAGACAAGAGAGAGGTGGGAATTAGACAAGAGAGAGGGGGCGAATTAGACAAGAGAGAGAGTGGGAATTAGACAAGAGAGAGATAGGAGGGACGTAGACAAGAGAGAAGGGGGAATCAGACAAGAGTGATGGGGGGAATTGGACAAGAGAGAGAGGAGGAATTAGACAAGAGAGAGAGGGAGAATTAGACAAGAGAGAGACGGGGAGAATTAGACAAGAGAGAGAGGTTGGAATTTGACAGGAGAGAGAGGGGGGAATTAGACAAGAGAGAGGGCGAATTAGACAAGAGAGAGAGGGGAATTAGAGAAGAGAGAGAGGGGGGGAATTAGACAAGAGAGAGGAGGGAATTAGACAAGAGAGAGGGGGGAATTAGACAAGAGAGAGGGGGAATTGGACAAGAGAGAGGGGGGGAATTAGACAAGAGAGAGGGGAAGGGAATTAGACAAGAGAGAGTGCGGGGAATTAGACAAGAGAGAGGGGGAAATTAGACAAGAGAGAGGGGGAATTAGACAAGAGAGAGGGAGGAATTAGACAAGAGAGAGAGGGGGGGAATTAGACAAGAGAGCGGGGGGAATTAGACAAGAGAGAGGGGGGGAATGAGACAAGAGAGAGACGGGGGAATTGGACAAGAGAGAGGGGGGAATTAGACAAGAGACAGTGGGGGGAATTAGACAAGAGAGATGGGGGGAATTGGACAAGAGAGAGAGGGGGAATTAGACAAGAGAGAGGGGGGGAATTAGACAAGAGAGCGACGGGGGAATTAGACAAGAGAGAGAGGGGGTAATTTACAGAGAGAGAGGGGGGAATTAGACAAGAGAGAGGGCGAATTAGACAAGAGAGAGGGGGGAATTAGACAAGAGAAAGAGGGGGGGAATTAGGCAAGAGAGAGGAGGGAATTAGACAAGAGAGAGGGGAGAATTAGACAAGAGAGAGGGGGAATTAGACAAGAGAGAGGGGGGAATTGGACAAGAGAGAAAGGGGAATTAGACAAGAGAGAGACGGGGGAATTGGACAAGAGAGAGGGGGGAATTAGACCAGAGAGAGTGGGGGGAATTAGACAAGAGAGATGGGGGGAATTGGACAAGAGAGAGAGGGGGAATTTGACAAGAGAGAGAGGGGGAATTAGACAAGAGAGAGACGGGGGGAATTAGACAAGAGAGAGAGAGGGTAATTTGACAGAGAGAGAGGGGGGAAATAGACAAGAGAGAGGGGGGAACTAGACAAGAGAGAGGGCGAATTAGACAAGAGAGAGGGGGGAATTAGACAAGAGAAAGAGGGGGGGAATTAGGCAAGAGAGAGGAGGGAATTAGACAAGAGAGAGGGGGGAATTAGACAAGAGAGAGGGGGAATTAGACAAGAGAGTGGGGGGAATTAGACAAGAGAGAGGGGAAGGGAATTAGACAAGAGAGAGAGGGGGGAATTAGACAAGAGAGAGGGGGGAATTAGACAAGAGAGAGGGGGGAATTAGACAAGAGAGCGGGGGGAATTAGACAAGAGAGAGGGGGGGAATTAGACAAGAGAGAGAGACGGAATTAGACAAGAGAGAGGGGGGTATTAGATAAGGGAGAGGGGGAATTAGACTAGAGAGAGTGGGGGAATTAGACAAGAGAGAGAGGAGGGAATTAGTCAAGAGAGAGAGGGGGGGAATTAGACAAGAGAGAGGGGGGGAATTAGACAAGAGAGAGGGGGAAATTAGACAAGAGAGAGGGGGAATTAGACAAGAGAGAGGGGGGGAATGAGACAAGAGAGCGAGGGGGAATTAGACAAGAGAGTTGGGGTAATTAGACAAGAGAGACGGGGGAATTAGACAAGAGAGAGACGGGGGAATTGGACAAGAGAGAGGGGGGAATTAGACAAGAGAGAGACGGGGGGAATTAGACAAGAGAGAGAGGGGGTAATTTGACAGAGATAGAGGGGGGAATTAGACAAGAGAGCGGGGGGAACTAGACAAGAGAGAGGGCGAATTAGACAAGAGAGAGGGGGGAATTAGACAAGAGAAAGAGGGGGGGAATTAGGCAAGAGAGAGGAGGGAATTAGACAAGAGAGAGGGGGGGAATTAGACAAGAGAGAGACGGGGGGAATTAGACAAGAGAGAGAGAGGGTAATTTGACAGAGAGAGAGGAGGGAATTAGACAAGAGAGAGGGGGGAACTAGACAAGAGAGAGGGCGAATTAGACAAGAGAGAGGGGGGAATTAGACAAGAGAAAGAGGGGGGGAATTAGGCAAGAGAGAGGAGGGAATTAGACAAGAGAGAGGGGGGAATTAGACAAGAGAGAGGGGGAATTAGACAAGAGAGTGGGGGGAATTAGAAAGAGAGAGGGGAAGGGAATTAGACAAGAGAGAGAGGGGGGAATTAGACCAGAGAGAGGGGGGAATTAGACAAGAGAGAGGGGGGAATTAGACAAGAGAGCGGTGGGAATTAGACAAGAGAGAGGGGGGGAATTAGACAAGAGAGAGAGACGGAATTAGACAAGAGAGAGGGGGGAATTAGATAAGGGAGAGGGGGAATTAGACTAGAGAGAGTGGGGGAATTAGACAAGAGAGAGAGAGGAGGGAATTAGTCAAGAGAGAGAGGGGTGAATTTGACAAGAGAGAGGGGGGGAATTAGACTAGATAGAGGGGGAAATTAGACAAGAGAGAGGGGTAATTAGACAAGAGAGTTGGGGTAATTAGACAAGAGAGAAAGGGGAATTAGACAAGAGAGAGACGGGGGAATTGGACAAGAGAGAGGGGGGAATTAGACAAGAGAGAGACGGGGGAAATTAGACAAGAGAGAGAGGGGGTAATTTGACAGAGAGAGAGGGGGGAATTAGACAATAGAGTTGGGGGAATTGGACAAGAGAGAAAGGGGAATTAGACAAGAGACAGACGGGGGAATTGGACAAGAGAGAGGGGGGAATTAGACCAGAGAGAGTGGGGGGAATTAGACAAGAGAGATGGGGGGAATTGGACAAGAGAGAGAGGGGGAATTTGACAAGAGAGAGAGGGGGAATTAGACAAGAGAGAGACGGGGGCAATTAGACAAGAGAGAGAGAGGGTAATTTGACAGAGAGAGAGGGGGGAATTAGACAAGAGAGAGGGGGGAACTAGACAAGAGAGAGGGCGAATTAGACAAGAGAGAGGGGGCAATTAGACAAGAGAAAGAGGGGGGGAATTAGGCAAGAGAGAGGAGGGAATTAGACAAGAGAGAGGGGGGAATTAGACAAGAGAGAGGGGGAATTAGACAAGAGAGTGGGGGGAATTAGACAAGAGAGAGGGGAAGGGAATTAGACAAGAGAGAGAGGGGGGAATTAGACAAGAGAGAGAGACGGAATTAGACAAGAGAGAGGGGGGGAATTAGACAAGAGAGAGAGACGGAATTAGACAAGAGAGAGGGGGGAATTAGATAAGGGAGAGGGGGAATTAGACTAGAGAGAGTGGGGGAATTAGACAAGAGAGAGAGAAGAGGGAATTAGTCAAGAGAGAGAGGGGGGGAATTAGACAAGAGAGAGGGGGGGAATTAGACAAGAGAGAGGGGGAAATTAGACAAGAGAGAGGGGGAATTAGACAAGAGAGAGGGGGGGAATGAGACAAGAGAGCGAGGGGGAATTAGACAAGAGAGTTGGGGTAATTAGACAAGAGAGAAAGGGGAATTAGACAAGAGAGAGACGGGGGAATTGGACAAGAGAGAGGGGGGAATTAGACAAGAGAGAGACGGGGGGAATTAGACAAGAGGGAGAGGGGGTAATTTGACAGAGATAGAGGGGGGAATTAGACAAGAGAGCGGGGGGAACTAGACAAGAGAGAGGGCGAATTAGACAAGAGAGAGGGGGGAATTAGACAAGAGAAAGAGGGGGGGAATTAGGCTAGAGAGAGGAGGGAATTAGACAAGAGAGAGGGGGGAATTAGACAAGAGAGAGAGAGGGTAATTTGACAGAGAGAGAGGGGGGAATTAGACAAGAGAGAGGGGGGAACTAGACAAGAGAGAGGGCGAATGAGACAAGAGAGAGGGGGGAATTAGACAAGAGAAAGAGGGGGGGAATTAGGCAAGAGAGAGGAGGGAATTAGACAAGAGAGAGGGGGGAATTAGACAAGAGAGAGGGGGAATTAGACAAGAGAGTGGGGGGAATTAGAAAAGAGAGAGGGGAAGGGAATTAGACAAGAGAGAGAGGGGGGAATTAGACCAGAGAGAGGGGGGAATTAGACAAGAGAGAGGGGGGAATTAGACAAGAGAGCGGGGGGAATTAGACAAGAGAGAGGGGGGGAATTAGACAAGAGAGAGAGACGGAATTAGACAAGAGAGAGGGGGGAATTAGATAAGGGAGAGGGGGAATTAGGCTAGAGAGAGTGGGGGAATTAGACAAGAGAGAGAGAGGAGGGAATTAGACAAGAGAGAGGGGGAAATTAGACAAGAGAGAGGGGGAATTAGACAAGAGAGAGGGAGGAATTAGACAAGAGAGAGGGGGGAATTAGAAAAGAGGCAGGGGGGAATTAGACAAGAGAGAGAGGGGGAATTAGACAAGAGAGAGAGAGGAGAGATTTAGACAAGAGAGAGATGGGGAATTAGACAAGAGAGAGTGAGGAGGGAATTAGACAAGTGTGAATGGGGGGAATTAGGCCAGAGAGAGGGGGGGAATTAGACAAGAGAGAGGGGGGAATTCGACAAGAGAGAGGGGGAATTAGACAAGAGAGAGAGGGGGTATTAGACACGAGAGAGAGGGGGAATTAGAGTAGAGAGAGAGAGGAGGTTATTAGACAAGAGAGAGAGGGGGTGAATTAGACAAGTGAGAGGGGGAATAAGACAAGAGAGACGGGGGGAATTAGACAAGAGAGAGAGGGAGAATTAGACAAGAGAGAGGGGGAATCAGACAAGAGAGAGTTTGGGAATTAGACAAGAGAGAGAGGGGGAATTAGAGAAGAGAGAGAGAGGGGGAATTAGACAAGAGAGAGGGGGGAATTAGACAAGAGACGAGGAGGAATTACACAAGAGAGAGGGGGGAATTATACAAGAGAGAGGAGGGAATTAGACAAGAGAGAGGGGGGAATTAGACAAGAGAGAGGGGGAATTAGACAAGAGAGAGAGGATATTAGACAAGAGAGAGGAGAAGGGTATTAGACAAGAGAGAGAGGTGGAATTAGACAAGAGAGAGAGGGGGAATTAGACAAGAGATAGGGGGGTAATTAGACAAGAGAGAGGGGGAATAAGACAAGAGAGAGGGGGAATTGGACAAGAGAGAGGGGGAATTAGACAAGAGAGAGTGGCGGAATTAGACGAGAGAGAGAGGGTGAATTAGACAAGAGAGAGAGGGGGGGAATCAGACAAGAGAGAGGGTGGGAATTAGACAAGAGGGAGAGGGGTAATTAGACAAGAGAGAGAGAGAGAAGGGAATTAGACAAGTGAGAGAGTGGGGGAATTAGACAAGAGAGAGGGGGGGAATTACACAAGAGAGTGGGGGAATAAGACAAGAGAGAGAGGTGGAATTAGACAAGAGAGGGTGGGGGAATTAGACAAGGCAGAGAGGGGGAATTAGACAAGAGAGAGAGAGGAGGGAATTAGACAAGAGAGAGAGGGGGTGAATTAGACAAGAGAGAGGGGGGAATTAGACAAGAGAGAGGGGGAAATTAGACATAGAGAGGGGGAATTAGACAAGAGAGAGGGGGGAATTAGACAAGAGAGAGGAGGGAATTAGACAAGAGAGAGGGGGCGAATTAGACAAGAGAGAGAGTGGGAATTAGACAAGAGAGAGATAGGAGGGACGTAGACAAGAGAGAAGGGGGAATCAGACAAGAGTGATGGGGGGAATTGGACAAGAGAGAGAGGGGGAATTAGACAAGAGAGAGAGGGAGAATTAGACAAGAGAGAGACGGGGAGAATTAGACAAGAGAGAGAGGTTGGAATTTGACAGGAGAGAGAGGGGGGAATTAGACAAGAGAGAGGGGTGAACTAGACAAGAGAGAGGGGGAATTAGACAAGAGAGTGGGGGGAATTAGAAAAGAGAGAGGGGAAGGGAATTAGACAAGAGAGAGAGGGGGGAATTAGACCAGAGAGAGGGGGAAATTAGACAAGAGAGAGGGGGGAATTAGACAAGAGAGCGGGGGGAATTAGACAAGAGAGAGGGGGGGAATTAGACAAGAGAGAGAGACGGAATTAGACAAGAGAGAGGGGGGAATTAGATAAGGGAGAGGGGGAATTAGACTAGAGAGAGTGGGGGAATTAGACAAGAGAGAGAGAGGAGGGAATTAGTCAAGAGAGAGAGGGGGGGAATTTGACAAGAGAGAGGGGGGGAATTAGACAAGATAGAGGGGGGAAATTAGACAAGAGAGAGGGGTAATTAGACAAGAGAGAGGGGGGGAATGAGACAAGAGAGCGAGGGGGAATTAGACAAGAGATTTGGGGTAATTAGACAAGAGAGAAAGGGGAATTAGACAAGAGAGAGACGGGGGAATTGGACAAGAGAGAGGGGGGAATTAGACAAGAGAGAGACGGGGGGAATTAGACAAGAGAGAGAGGGGGTAATTTGACAGAGAGAGAGGGGGGAATTAGACAATAGAGTTGGGGGAATTGGACAAGAGAGAAAGGGGAATTAGACAAGAGACAGACGGGGGAATTGGACAAGAGAGAGGGGGGAATTAGACCAGAGAGAGTGGGGGGAATTAGACAAGAGAGATGGGGGGAATTGGACAAGAGAGAGAGGGGGAATTTGACAAGAGAGAGAGGGGGAATTAGACAAGAGAGAGACGGGGGCAATTAGACAAGAGAGAGAGAGGGTAATTTGACAGAGAGAGAGGGGGGAATTAGACAAGAGAGAGGGGGGAACTAGACAAGAGAGAGGGCGAATTAGACAAGAGAGAGGGGGCAATTAGACAAGAGAAAGAGGGGGGGAATTAGGCAAGAGAGAGGAGGGAATTAGACAAGAGAGAGGGGGGAATTAGACAAGAGAGAGGGGGAATTAGACAAGAGAGTGGGAGGAATTAGACAAGAGAGAGGGGAAGGGAATTAGACAAGAGAGAGAGGGGGGAATTAGACAAGAGAGAGAGACGGAATTAGACAAGAGAGAGGGGGGAATTAGATAAGGGAGAGGGGGAATTAGACTAGAGAGAGTGGGGGAATTAGACAAGAGAGAGAGAGGAGGGAATTAGTCAAGAGAGAGAGGGTGGGGAATTAGACAAGAGAGAGGGGGGGAATTACACAAGAGAGAGGGGGAAATTAGACAAGAGAGAGGGGGAATTAGACAAGAGAGAGGGAGGAATTGGACAAGAGAGAGGGGGGGAATTAGACAAGAGAGAGAGACGGAATTAGACAAGAGAGAGGGGGGAATTAGATAAGGGAGAGGGGGAATTAGACTAGAGAGAGTGGGGGAATTAGACAAGAGAGAGAGAAGAGGGAATTAGTCAAGAGAGAGAGGGGGGGAATTAGACAAGAGAGAGGGGGGGAATTAGACAAGAGAGAGGGGGAAATTAGACAAGAGAGAGGGGGAATTAGACAAGAGAGAGGGGGGGAATGAGACAAGAGAGCGAGGGGGAATTAGACAAGAGAGTTGGGGTAATTAGACAAGAGAGAAAGGGGAATTAGACAAGAGAGAGACGGGGGAATTGGACAAGAGAGAGGGGGGAATTAGACAAGAGAGAGACGGGGGGAATTAGACAAGAGAGAGAGGGGGTAATTTGACAGAGATAGAGGGGGGAATTAGACAAGAGAGCGGGGGGAACTAGACAAGAGAGAGGGCGAATTAGACAAGAGAGAGGGGGGAATTAGACAAGAGAAAGAGGGGGGGAATTAGGCTAGAGAGAGGAGGGAATTAGACAAGAGAGAGGGGGGAATTAGACAAGAGAGAGAGAGGGTAATTTGACAGAGAGAGAGGGGGGAATTAGACAAGAGAGAGGGGGGAACTAGACAAGAGAGAGGGCGAATGAGACAAGAGAGAGGGGGGAATTAGACAAGAGAAAGAGGGGGGGAATTAGGCAAGAGAGAGGAGGGAATTAGACAAGAGAGAGGGGGGAATTAGACAAGAGAGAGGGGGAATTAGACAAGAGAGTGGGGGGAATTAGAAAATAGAGAGGGGAAGGGAATTAGACAAGAGAGAGAGGGGGGAATTAGACCAGAGAGAGGGGGGAATTAGACAAGAGAGAGGGGGGAATTAGACAAGAGAGCGGGGGGAATTAGACAAGAGAGAGGGGGGGAATTAGACAAGAGAGAGAGACGGAATTAGACAAGAGAGAGGGGGGAATTAGATAAGGGAGAGGGGGAATTAGGCTAGAGAGAGTGGGGGAATTAGACAAGAGAGAGAGAGGAGGGAATTAGTCAAGAGAGAGAGGGGGGGAATTTGACAAGAGAGAGGGGGGGGAATTAGACAAGAGAGAGGGGGAAATTAGACAAGAGAGAGGGGTAATTAGACAAGAGAGAGGGGGGGAATGAGACAAGAGAGCGAGGGGGAATTAGACAAGAGAGTTGGGGTAATTAGACAAGAGAGAGACGGGGGGAATTAGACAAGAGAGAGACGGGGGGAATTAGACAAGAGAGAGAGGGGGTAATTTGACAGAGATAGAGGGGGGAATTAGACAAGAGAGCGGGGGGAACTAGACAAGAGAGAGGGCGAATTAGACAAGAGAGAGGGGAGAATTAGACAAGAGAAAGAGGGGGGGAATTAGGCAAGAGAGAGGAGGGAATTAGACAAGAGAGAGGGGGGAATTAGACAAGAGAGAGGGGGAATTAGACAAGAGAGATGGGAAGGGAATTAGACAAGAGAGAGGGGGGAATTAGACAAGAGAGAGGGGGGAATTAGACAAGAGAGCGGGTGGAATTAGACAAGAGAGAGTGGGGGAATTAGACAAGAGAGAGAGACGGAATTAGACAAGTGAGAGGGGGGAATTAGATCAGGGAGAGGGGGAATTAGACTAGAGAGAGTGGGGGAATTAGACCAGAGAGCAAGGGGGAATTAGACAAGAGAGTTGGGGGAATTGGACAAGAGAGAAAGGGGAATTAGACAAGAGACAGACGGGGGAATTGGACAAGAGAGAGGGGGGAATTAGACCAGAGAGAGTGGGGGGAATTAGACAAGAGAGATGGGGGGAATTGGACAAGAGAGAGAGGGGGAATTTGACAAGAGAGAGAGGGGGAATTAGACAAGAGAGAGACGGGGGGAATTAGACAAGAGAGAGAGGGGGTAATTTGACAGAGAGAGAGGGGGGAATTAGACAAGAGAGAGGGGGGAACTAGAAAAGAGAGAGGGCGAATTAGACAAGAGAGAGGGGGGAATTAGACAAGAGAAAGAGGGGGGGAATTAGGCAAGAGCGAGGAGGGAATTAGACAAGAGAGAGGGGGGAATTAGACAAGAGAGAGGGAGAATTAGACAAGAGAGTGGGGGGAATTAGACAAGAGAGAGGGGAAGGGAATTAGACAAGAGAGAGAGGGGGGAATTAGACAAGAGAGAGGGGGGAATTAGACAAGAGAGAGGGGGGGAATTAGACAAGAGACAGAGACGGAATTAGACAAGAGAGAGGGGGGAATTAGATAAGGGAGAGGGGGAATTAGACTAGAGAGAGTGGGGGAATTAGACAAGAGAGAGAGAGGAGGGAATTAGTCAAGAGAGAGAGGGGGGGGGGAATTAGACAAGAGAGAGGGGGGGAATGAGACAAGAGAGAGGGGGAAATTAGACAAGAGAGAGGGGGAATTAGACAAGAGAGAGGGAGGAATTAGACAAGAGAGAGGGGGGAATTAGAAAAGAGGCAGGGGGGAATTAGACAAGAGAGAGAGGGGGAATTAGACAAGAGAGAGAGAGGAGAGATTTAGACAAGAGAGAGATGGGGAATTAGACAAGAGAGAGTGAGGAGGGAATTAGACAAGTGTGAATGGGGGGAATTAGGCCAGAGAGAGGGGGGGAATTAGACAAGAGAGAGGGGGGAATTCGACAAGAGAGAGGGGGAATTAGACAAGAGAGAGAGGGGGTATTAGACACGAGAGAGAGGGGGAATTAGAGTAGAGAGAGAGAGGAGGTTATTAGACAAGAGAGAGAGGGGGTGAATTAGACAAGTGAGAGGGGGAATAAGACAAGAGAGACGGGGGGAATTAGACAAGAGAGAGAGGGAGAATTAGACAAGAGAGAGGGGGAATCAGACAAGAGAGAGTTTGGGAATTAGACAAGAGAGAGAGGGGGAATTAGAGAAGAGAGAGAGAGGGGGAATTAGACAAGAGAGAGGGGGGAATTAGACAAGAGACGAGGAGGAATTACACAAGAGAGAGGGGGGGAATTATACAAGAGAGAGGAGGGAATTAGACAAGAGAGAGGGGGGAATTAGACAAGAGAGAGGAGGAATTAGACAAGAGAGAGGGGATATTAGACAAGAGAGAGGAGAAGGGAATTAGACAAGAGAGAGAGGTGGAATTAGACAAGAGAGAGAGGGGGAATTAGACAAGAGATAGGGGGGTAATTAGACAAGAGAGAGGGGGAATAAGACAAGAGAGAGGGGGAATTGGACAAGAGAGAGGGGGAATTAGACAAGAGAGAGTGGCGGAATTAGACGAGAGAGAGAGGGTGAATTAGACAAGAGAGAGAGGGGGGGAATCAGACAAGAGAGAGGGTGGGAATTAGACAAGAGGGAGAGGGGTAATTAGACAAGAGAGAGAGAGAGGAGGGAATTAGACAAGTGAGAGAGTGGGGGAATTAGACAAGAGAGAGGGGGGGAATTACACAAGAGAGTGGGGGAATAAGACAAGAGAGAGAGGTGGAATTAGACAAGAGAGGGTGGGGGAATTAGACAAGGCAGAGAGGGGGAATTAGACAAGAGAGAGAGAGGAGGGAATTAGACTAGAGAGAGAGGGGGTGAATTAGACAAGAGAGAGGGGGGAATTAGACAAGAGAGAGGGGGAAATTAGACATAGAGAGGGGGAATTAGACAAGAGAGAGGGGGGAATTAGACAAGAGAGAGGAGGGAATTAGACAAGAGAGAGGGGGCGAATTAGACAAGAGAGAGAGTGGGAATTAGACAAGAGAGAGATAGGAGGGACGTAGACAAGAGAGAAGGGGGAATCAGACAAGAGTGATGGGGGGAATTGGACAAGAGAGAGAGGGGGAATTAGACAAGAGAGAGAGGGAGAATTAGACAAGAGAGAGACGGGGAGAATTAGACAAGAGAGAGAGGTTGGAATTTGACAGGAGAGAGAGGGGGGAATTAGACAAGAGAGAGGGGTGAACTAGACAAGAGAGAGGGGGAATTAGACAAGAGAGTGGGGGGAATTAGAAAAGAGAGAGGGGAAGGGAATTAGACAAGAGAGAGAGGGGGGAATTAGACCAGAGAGAGGGGGGAATTAGACAAGAGAGAGGGGGGAATTAGACAAGAGAGCGGGGGGAATTAGACAAGAGAGAGGGGGGGAATTAGACAAGAGAGAGAGACGGAATTAGACAAGAGAGAGGGGGGAATTAGATAAGGGAGAGGGGGAATTAGACTAGAGAGAGTGGGGGAATTAGACAAGAGAGAGAGAGGAGGGAATTAGTCAAGAGAGAGAGGGGGGGAATTTGACAAGAGAGAGGGGGGGAATGAGACAAGAGAGCGAGGGGGAATTAGACAAGAGATTTGGGGTAATTAGACAAGAGAGAAAGGGGAATTAGACAAGAGAGAGACGGGGGAATTGGACAAGAGAGAGGGGGGAATTAGACAAGAGAGAGACGGGGGGAATTAGACAAGAGAGAGAGGGGGTAATTTGACAGAGAGAGAGGGGGGAATTAGACAATAGAGTTGGGGGAATTGGACAAGAGAGAAAGGGGAATTAGACAAGAGACAGACGGGGGAATTGGACAAGAGAGAGGGGGGAATTAGACCAGAGAGAGTGGGGGGAATTAGACAAGAGAGATGGGGGGAATTGGACAAGAGAGAGAGGGGGAATTTGACAAGAGAGAGAGGGGGAATTAGACAAGAGAGAGACGGGGGCAATTAGACAAGAGAGAGAGAGGGTAATTTGACAGAGAGAGAGGGGGGAATTAGACAAGAGAGAGGGGGGAACTAGACAAGAGAGAGGGCGAATTAGACAAGAGAGAGGGGGCAATTAGACAAGAGAAAGAGGGGGGGAATTAGGCAAGAGAGAGGAGGGAATTAGACAAGAGAGAGGGGGGAATTAGACAAGAGAGAGGGGGAATTAGACAAGAGAGTGGGGGGAATTAGACAAGAGAGAGGGGAAGGGAATTAGACAAGAGAGAGAGGGGGGAATTAGACAAGAGAGAGAGACGGAATTAGACAAGAGAGAGGGGGGAATTAGATAAGGGAGAGGGGGAATTAGACTAGAGAGAGTGGGGGAATTAGACAAGAGAGAGAGAGGAGGGAATTAGTCAAGAGAGAGAGGGTGGGGAATTAGACAAGAGAGAGGGGGGGAATTACACAAGAGAGAGGGGGAAATTAGACAAGAGAGAGGGGGAATTAGACAAGAGAGAGGGAGGAATTGGACAAGAGAGAGGGGGGAATTAGAAAAGAGGAAGGGGGGGAATTAGACAAGAGAGAGAGGGGGAATTAGACAAGAGAGAGAGAGGAGAGATTTAGACAAGAGAGAGATGGGGAATTAGACAAGAGAGAGTGAGGAGGGAATTAGACAAGTGTGAATGGGGGGAATTAGGCAAGAGAGAGGGGGGGAATTAGACAAGAGAGAGGGGGGAATTCGACAAGAGAGAGGGGGAATTAGACAAGAGAGAGAGGGGGTATTAGACACGAGAGAGAGGGGGAATTAGAGTAGAGAGAGAGAGGAGGTTATTAGACAAGAGAGAGAGGGGGTGAATTAGGCAAGTGAGAGGGGGAATAAGACAAGAGAGACGGGGGGAATTAGACAAGAGAGAGAGGGAGAATTAGACAAGAGAGAGGGGGAATCAGACAAGAGAGAGTTTGGGAATTAGACAAGAGAGAGAGGGGGAATTAGAGAAGAGAGAGAGAGGGGGAATTAGACAAGAGAGAGGGGGGAATTAGACAAGAGACGAGGAGGAATTACACAAGAGAGAGGGGGGAATTATACAAGAGAGAGGAGGGAATTAGACAAGAGAGAGGGGGGAATTAGACAAGAGAGAGGGGGAATTAGACAAGAGAGAGGGGATATTAGACAAGAGAGAGGAGAAGGGAATTAGACAAGAGAGAGAGGTGGAATTAGACAAGAGAGAGAGGGGGAATTAGACAAGAGATAGGGGGGTAATTAGACAAGAGAGAGGGGGAATAAGACAAGAGAGAGGGGGAATTAGGCAAGAGAGAGGGGGAATGAGACAAGAGAGAGTGGGGGAATTAGACAAGAGAGAGAGAGGGGGATTTAGACAAGAGAGAGAGGGGGGGAATCAGACAAGAGAGAGGGTGGGAATTAGACAAGATGGAGAGGGGTAATTAGACAAGAGAGAGAGAGGAGGGAATTAGACAAGTGAGCGAGTGGGGGAATTAGACAAGAGAGAGGGGGGGAATTACACAAGAGAGTGGGGGAATAAGACAAGAGAGAGAGGTGGAATTAGACAAGAGAGGGTGGGGGAATTAGACAAGGCAGAGAGGGGGAATTAGACAAGAGAGAGAGAGGAGGGAATTAGACAAGAGAGAGAGGGGGTGAATTAGACAAGAGAGAGGGGGGAATTAGACAAGAGAGAGGGGGAAATTAGACATATAGAGGGGGAATTAGACAAGAGAGAGGGGGGAATTAGACAAGAGAGAGGTGGGAATTAGACAAGAGAGAGGGGGCGAATTAGACAAGAGAGAGAGTGGGAATTAGACAAGAGAGAGATAGGAGGGACGTAGACAAGAGAGAAGGGGGAATCAGACAAGAGTGATGGGGGGAATTGGACAAGAGAGAGAGGAGGAATTAGACAAGAGAGAGAGGGAGAATTAGACAAGAGAGAGACGGGGAGAATTAGACAAGAGAGAGAGGTTGGAATTTGACAGGAGAGAGAGGGGGGTATTAGACAAGAGAGAGGGGTGAACTAGACAAGAGAGAGGGCGAATTAGACAAGAGAGAGAGGGGAATTAGAGAAGAGAGAGAGGGGGGGGAATTAGACAAGAGAGAGGAGGGAATTAGACAAGAGAGAGGGGGGAATTAGAGAAGAGAGAGGGGGAATTGGACAAGAGAGAGGGGGGGGAATTAGACAAGAGAGAGGGGAAGGGAATTAGACAAGAGAGAGTGCGGGGAATTAGACAAGAGAGAGGGGGAAATTAGACAAGAGAGAGGGGGAATTAGACAAGAGAGAGGGAGGAATTAGACAAGAGAGAGAGGGGGGAATTAGACAAGAGAGCGGGGGGAATTAGACAAAAGAGAGGGGGGGAATGAGACAAGAGAGAGACGGGGGAATTGGACAAGAGAGAGGGGGGAATTAGACAAGAGACAGTGGGGGGAATTAGACAAGAGAGATGGGGGGAATTGGACAAGAGAGAGAGGGGGAATTAGACAAGAGAGAGGGGGGGAATTAGACAAGAGAGAGACGGGGGAATTAGACAAGAGAGAGAGGGAGTAATTTGACAGAGAGAGAGGGGGGAATTAGACAAGAGAGAGGGCGAATTAGACAAGAGAGAGGGGGGAATTAGACAAGAGAAAGAGGGGGGGAATTAGGCAAGAGAGAGGAGGGAATTAGACAAGAGAGAGGGGGGAATTAGACAAGAGAGAGGGGGAATTAGACAAGAGAGAGTGAGGAATTAGACAAGAGAGCGAGGGGGAATTAGACAAGAGAGTTGGGGGAATTGGACAAGAGAGAAAGGGGAAATAGACAAGAGAGAGACGGGGGAATTGGACAAGAGAGCGGGGGGAATTAGACAAGAGAGAGGGGGGGAATGAGACAAGAGAGAGACGGGGGAATTGGACAAGAGAGAGGGGGGAATTAGACAAGAGACAGTGGGGGGAATTAGACAAGAGAGATGGGGGGAATTGGACAAGAGAGAGAGGGGGAATTAGACAAGAGAGAGGGGGGGAATTAGACAAGAGAGAGACGGGGGAATTAGACAAGAGAGAGAGGGAGTAATTTGACAGAGAGAGAGGGGGGAATTCGACAAGAGAGAGGGCGAATTAGACAAGAGAGAGGGGGGAATTAGACAAGAGAAAGAGGGGGGGAATTAGGCAAGAGAGAGGAGGGAATTAGACAAGAGAGAGGGGGGAATTAGACAAGAGAGAGGGGGAATTAGACAAGAGAGAGGGGGGAATTAGACAAGAGAGCGAGGGGGAATTAGACAAGAGAGTTGGGGGAATTGGACAAGAGAGAAAGGGGAATTAGACAAGAGAGAGACGGGGGAATTGGACAAGAGAGAGGGGGGAATTAGACCAGAGAGAGTGGGGGGAATTAGACAAGAGAGATGGGGGGAATTGGACAAGAGAGAGAGGGGGAATTTGACAAGAGAGAGAGGGGGAATTAGACAAGAGAGAGACGGGGGGAATTAGACGAGAGAGAGAGGGTAATTTGACAGAGAGTGAGGGGGGAAATAGACAAGAGAGAGGGGGGAACTAGACAAGAGAGAGGGCGAATTAGACAAGAGAGAGGGGGGAATTAGACAAAAGAAAGAGGGGGGGAATTAGGCAAGAGAGCGGAGGGAATTAGACAAGAGAGAGGGGGGAATTAGACAAGAGAGAGGGGGAATTAGACAAGAGAGTGGGGGGAATTAGACAAGAGAGAGGGGAAGGGAATTAGACAAGAGAGAGAGGGGGGAATTAGACAAGAGAGAGGGGGGAATTAGACAAGAGAGAGGGGGGAATTAGACAAGAGAGCGGGGGGAATTAGACAAGAGAGAGGGGGGGAATTAGACAAGAGAGAGAGACGGAATTAGACAAGAGAGAGGGGGGAATTAGATAAGGGAGAGGGGGAATTAGACTAGAGAGAGTGGGGGAATTAGACAAGAGAGAGAGAAGAGGGAATTAGTCAAGAGAGAGGGGGGGGAATTAGACAAGAGAGAGGGGGGGAATTAGACAAGAGAGAGGGGGAAATTAGACAAGAGAGAGGGGGAATTAGACAAGAGAGAGGGGGGGAATGAGACAAGAGAGCGAGGGGGAATTAGACAAGAGATTTGGGGTAATTAGACAAGAGAGAAAGGGCAATTAGACAAGAGAGAGACGGGGGAATTGGACAAGAGAGAGGGGGGAATTAGACAAGAGAGAGACGGGGGGAAGTAGACAAGAGAGAGAGGGGGTAATTTGACAGAGATAGAGGGGGGAATTAGACAAGAGAGCGGGGGGAACTAGACAAGAGAGAGGGCGAATTAGACAAGAGAGAGGGGGGAATTAGACAAGAGAAAGAGGGGGGGAATTAGGCTAGAGAGAGGAGGGAATTAGACAAGAGAGAGGGGGGAATTAGACAAGAGAGAGAGAGGGTAATTTGACAGAGAGAGAGGGGGGAATTAGACAAGAGAGAGGGGGGAACTAGACAAGAGAGAGGGCGAATGAGACAAGAGAGAGGGGGGAATTAGACAAGAGAAAGAGGGGGGGAATTAGGCAAGAGAGAGGAGGGAATTAGACAAGAGAGAGGGGGGAATTAGACAAGAGAGAGGGGGAATTAGACAAGAGAGTGGGGGGGAATTAGAAAAGAGAGAGGGGAAGGGAATTAGACAAGAGAGAGAGGGGGGAATTAGACCAGAGAGAGGGGGGAATTAGACAAGAGAGAGGGGGGAATTAGACAAGAGAGCGGGGGGAATTAGACAAGAGAGAGGGGGGGAATTAGAGAAGAGAGAGAGACGGAATTAGACAAGAGAGAGGGGGGAATTAGATAAGGGAGAGGGGGAATTAGGCTAGAGAGAGTGGGGGAATTAGACAAGAGAGAGAGAGGAGGGAATTAGTCAAGAGAGAGAGGGGGGGAATTTGACAAGAGAGAGGGGGGGAATTTGACAAGAGAGAGGGGGAAATTAGACAAGAGAGAGGCGTAATTAGACAAGAGAGAGGGGGGGAATGAGACAAGAGAGCGAGGGGGAATTAGACAAGAGAGTTGGGGTAATTAGACAAGAGAGAGACGGGGGGAATTAGACAAGAGAGAGACGGGGGGAATTAGACAAGAGAGAGAGGGGGTAATTTGACAGAGATAGAGGGGGGAATTAGACAAGAGAGCGGGGGGAACTAGACAAGAGAGAGGGCGAATTAGACAAGAGAGAGGGGAGAATTAGACAAGAGAAAGAGGGGGGGAATTAGGCAAGAGAGAGGAGGGAATTAGACAAGAGAGAGGGGGGAATTAGACAAGAGAGAGGGGGAATTAGACAAGAGAGAGGGGAAGGGAATTAGACAAGAGAGAGGGGGGAATTAGACAAGAGAGAGGGGGGAATTAGACAAGAGAGCGGGTGGAATTAGACAAGAGAGAGGGGGGGAATTAGACAAGAGAGAGAGACGGAATTAGACAAGTGAGAGGGGGGAATTAGATCAGGGAGAGGGGGAATTAGACTAGAGAGAGTGGGGGAATTAGACCAGAGAGCAAGGGGGAATTAGACAAGAGAGTTGGGGGAATTGGACAAGAGAGAAAGGGGAATTGGACAAGAGACAGACGGGGGAATTGGACAAGAGAGAGGGGGGAATTAGACCAGAGAGAGTGGGGGGAATTAGACAAGAGAGATGGGGGGAATTGGACAAGAGAGAGAGGGGGAATTTGACAAGAGAGAGAGGGGGAATTAGACAAGAGAGAGACGGGGGGAATTAGACAAGAGAGAGAGGGGGTAATTTGACAGAGAGAGAGGGGGGAATTAGACAAGAGAGAGGGGGGGAACTAGAAAAGGGAGAGGGCGAATTAGACAAGAGAGAGGGGGGAATTAGACAAGAGAAAGAGGGGGGGGAATTAGGCAAGAGCGAGGAGGGAATTAGACAAGAGAGAGGGGGGAATTAGACAAGAGAGAGGGAGAATTAGACAAGAGAGTGGGGGGAATTAGACAAGAGAGAGGGGAAGGGAATTAGACAAGAGAGAGAGGGGGGAATTAGACACGAGAGAGGGGGGAATTAGACAAGAGAGAGGGGGGGAATTAGACAAGAGAGAGAGACGGAATTAGACAAGAGAGAGGGGGGAATTAGATAAGGGAGAGGGGGAATTAGACTAGAGAGAGTGGGGGAATTAGACAAGAGAGAGAGAGGAGGGAATTAGTCAAGAGAGAGAGGGGGGGGGGGAATTAGACAAGAGAGAGGGGGGGAATTAGACAAGAGAGAGGGGGAAATTAGACAAGAGAGAGGGGTAATTAGACAAGAGAGAGGGAGGAATTAGACAAGAGAGAGGGGGGAATTAGAAAAGAGGCAGGGGGGGAATTAGACAAGAGAGAGAGGGGGAATTAGACAAGAGAGAGAGAGGAGAGATTTAGACAAGAGAGAGATGGGGAATTAGACAAGAGAGAGTGAGGAGGGAATTAGACAAGTGTGAATGGGGGGAATTAGGCCAGAGAGAGGGGGGGAATTAGACATGAGAGAGGGGGGAATTCGACAAGAGAGAGGGGGAATTAGACAAGAGAGAGAGGGGGTATTAGACACGAGAGAGAGGGGGAATTAGAGTAGAGAGAGAGAGGAGGTTATTAGACAAGAGAGAGAGGGGGTGAATTAGACAAGTGAGAGGGGGAATAAGACAAGAGAGACGGGGGGAATTAGACAAGAGAGAGAGGGAGAATTAGACAAGAGAGAGGGGGAATCAGACAAGAGAGAGTTTGGGAATTAGACAAGAGAGAGAGGGGGAATTAGAGAAGAGAGAGAGAGGGGGAATTAGACAAGAGAGAGGGGGGAATTAGACAAGAGACGAGGAGGAATTACACAAGAGAGAGGGGGGAATTATACAAGAGAGAGGAGGGAATTAGACAAGAGAGAGGGGGGAATTAGACAAGAGAGAGGGGGAATTAGACAAGAGAGAGGGGATATTAGACAAGAGAGAGGAGAAGGGAATTAGACAAGAGAGAGAGGTGGAATTAGACAAGAGAGAGAGGGGGAATTAGACAAGAGATAAGGGGGTAATTAGACAAGAGAGAGGGGGAATAAGACAAGAGAGAGGGGGAATTGGACAAGAGAGAGGGGGAATTAGACAAGAGAGAGTGGCGGAATTAGACGAGAGAGAGAGGTTGAATTAGACAAGAGAGAGAGGGGGGGAATCAGACAAGAGAGAGGGTGGGAATTAGACAAGAGGGAGAGGGGTAATTAGACAAGAGAGAGAGAGGGGGGAATTAGACAAGTGAGAGAGTGGGGGAATTAGACAAGAGAGAGGGGGGGAATTACACAAGAGAGTGGGGGAATAAGACAAGAGAGAGAGGTGGAATTAGACAAGAGAGGGTGGGGGAATTAGACAAGGCAGAGAGGGGGAATTAGACAAGAGAGAGAGAGGAGGGAATTAGACAAGAGAGAGAGGGGGTGAATTAGACAAGAGAGAGGGGGGAATTAGACAAGAGAGAGGGGGAAATTAGACATAGAGAGGGGGAATTAGACAAGAGAGAGGGGGGAATTAGACAAGAGAGAGGTGGGAATTAGACAAGAGAGAGGGGGCGAATTAGACAAGAGAGAGAGTGGGAATTAGACAAGAGAGAGATAGGAGGGACGTAGACAAGAGAGAAGGGGGAATCAGACAAGAGAGAAGGGGGAATCAGACAAGAGTGATGGGGGGAATTAGACAAGAGAGAGAGGGAGAATTAGACAAGAGAGAGACGGGGAGAATTAGACAAGAGAGAGAGGTTGGAATTTGACAGGAGAGAGAGGGCGGAATTAGACAAGAGAGAGGGGTGAACTAGACAAGAGAGAGGGCGAATTAGACAAGAGAGAGAGGGGAATTAGAGAAGAGAGAGAGGGGGGGGAATTAGACAAGAGAGAGGAGGGAATTAGACAAGAGAGAGGGGGGAATTAGACAAGAGAGAGGGGAATTGGACAAGAGAGAGGGGGGGGAATTAGACAAGAGAGAGGGGAAGGGAATTAGACAAGAGAGAGTGCGGGGAATTAGACAAGAGAGAGGGGGAAATTAGACAAAAGAGAGGGGGAATTAGACAAGAGAGAGGGAGGAATTAGACAAGAGAGAGAGGGGGGGAATTAGACAAGAGAGCGGGGGGAATTAGACAAGAGAGAGGGGGGGAATGAGACAAGAGAGAGACGGGGGAATTGGACAAGAGAGAGGGGGGAATTAGACAAGAGACAGTGGGGGGAATTAGACAAGAGAGATGGGGGGAATTGGACAAGAGAGAGAGGGGGAATTAGACAAGAGAGAGGGGGGGAATTAGACAAGAGAGAGACGGGGGGAATTAGACAAGAGAGAGAGGGGGTAATTTGACAGAGAGAGAGGGGGGAATTAGACAAGAGAGAGGGCGAATTAGACAAGAGAGAGGGGGGAATTAGACAAGAGAAAGAGGGGGGGAATTAGGCAAGAGAGAAGAGGGAATTAGACAAGAGAGAGGGGGGAATAAGACAAGAGAGAGGGGGAATTAGACAAGAGAGAGGGGGGAATTAGACAAGAGAGAGGGAAAGGGAATTAGACAAGAGAGAGAGGGGGGAATTAGACAAGAGAGAGGGGGGAATTAGATAAGAGAGAGGGGGGAATTAGACAAGAGAGCGGGGGGAATTAGACAAGAGAGAGGGGGGAATTAGACAAGAGAGAGAGACGGAATTAGACAAGAGAGAGGGGGGAATTAGATAAGGGAGAGGGGGAATTAGACTAGAGAGAGTGGGGGAATTAGACAAGAGAGAGAGGGGAGGGAATTAGTCAAGAGAGAGAGGGGGGGAATTAGAAAAGAGAGAGGGGGGGAATTAGACCAGAGAGAGGGGGAAATTAGACAAGAGAGAGGGGGAATTAGACAAGAGAGAGGGAGGAATTAGACAGGTGAGAGGGGGGAATTATATTAGAGAGAGAGGGGGAATTAGACAAGAGAGAGAGAGGAGAGAATTAGACAAGAGAGAGATGGGGAATTAGACACGAGAGAGTGAGGAGGGAATTAGACAAGAGAGAGTGGGGGGAATTAGTCAAGATAGAGGTGGGGAATTAGACAAGAGAGAGGGGGGAATTCGACAAGAGAGAGGGGTAATTAGACAAGAGAGAGAGGGGGTATTAGACACGAGAGAGAGGGGGAATTAGACAAGAGAGAGATAGGAGGTTATTAGACAAGAGAGAGAGGGGGTGAATTAGACAAGTGAGAGGGGGAATTAGACAAGAGAGACGGGGGGAATTAGACAAGAGAGAGAGGGAGAATTAGACAAGAGAGAGGGGAAGAGAATAAGACAAGAGAGAGGGGGGAATTAGACAAGAGAGAGGAGGGAATTAGACAAGAGAGCGGGGGGAATTAGACAAGAGAGAGGGGGGAATTAGACAAGAGAGAGAGACGGAATTAGACAAGAGAGAGGGGGGAATTAGATCAGGGAGAGGGGGAATTAGACAAGAGAGAGGGGGGGAATGAGACAAGAGAGCGAGGGGGAATTAGACAAGAGAGTTGGGGTAATTAGACAAGAGAGAAAGGGGAATTAGACAAGAGAGAGACGGGGGAATTGGACAAGAGAGAGGGGGGAATTAGACAAGAGATAGACGGGGGGAATTAGACAAGAGAGAGAGGGGGTAATTTGACAGAGATAGAGGGGGGAATTAGACAAGAGAGTGGGGGGAACTAGACAAGAGAGAGGGCGAATTAGACAAGAGAGAGGGGGGAATTAGACAAGAGAAAGAGGGGGGGAATTAGGCAAGAGAGAGGAGGGAATTAGACAAGAGAGAGGGGGGAATTAGACAAGAGAGAGGGGGAATTAGACAAGAGAGAGGGGAAGGGAATTAGACAAGAGAGAGGGGGGAATTAGACAAGAGAGAGGGGGGAATTAGACAAGAGAGCGGGTGGAATTAGACAAGAGAGAGGGGTGGAATTAGACAAGAGAGAGAGACGGAATTAGACAAGAGAGAGGGGGGAATTAGATCAGGGAGAGGGGGAATTAGACTAGAGAGAGTGGGGGAATTAGACCAGAGAGCAAGGGGGAATTAGACAAGAGAGTTGTGGGAATTGGACGAGAGAAAGGGGAATTGGACAAGAGACAGACGGGGGAATTGGACAAGAGAGAGGGGCGAATTAGACCAGAGAGAGTGGGGGGAATTAGACAAGAGAGATGGGGGGAATTGGACAAGAGAGAGAGGGGGAATTTGACAAGAGAGAGAGGGGGAATTAGACAAGAGAGAGACGGGGGGAATTAGACAAGAGAGAGAGGGGGTAATTTGACAGAGAGAGAGGGGGGAATTAGACAAGAGAGAGGGGGGAATTAGACAAGAGAAAGAGGGGGGGAATTAGGCAAGAGCGAGGAGGGAATTAGACAAGAGAGAGGGGGGAATTAGACAAGAGAGAGGGAGAATTAGACAAGAGAGTGGGGGGAATTAGACAAGAGAGAGGGGAAGGGAATTAGACAAGAGAGAGAGGGGGGAATTAGACAAGAGAGAGGGGGGAATTAGACAAGAGAGGGGGGGAATTAGACAAGAGAGAGAGACGGAATTAGACAAGAGAGAGGGGGGAATTAGATAAGGGAGAGGGGGAATTAGACTAGAGAGAGTGGGGGAATTAGACAAGAGAGAGAGAGGAGGGAATTAGTCAAGAGAGAGAGGGGGGGGGGGGAATTAGACAAGAGAGAGGGGGGGAATTACACAAGAGAGAGGGGGAAATTAGACAAGAGAGAGGGGGAATTAGACAAGAGAGAGGGAGGAATTAGACAAGAGAGAGAGGGGGAATTAGACAAGAGAAAGAGAGGAGAGATTTAGACAAGAGAGAGATGGGGAATTAGACAAGAGAGAGTGAGGAGGGAATTAGACAAGTGTGAATGGGGGGAATTAGGCAAGAGAGAGGGGTGGAATTAGACAAGAGAGAGGGGGGAATTCGACAAGAGAGAGGGGGAATTAGACAAGAGAGAGAGGGGGTATTAGACACGAGAGAGAGGGGGAATTAGAGTAGAGAGAGAGAGGAGGTTATTAGACAAGAGAGAGAGGGGGTGAATTAGACAAGTGAGAGGGGGAATAAGACAAGAGAGACGGGGGGAATTAGACAAGAGAGAGAGGGAGAATTAGACAAGAGAGAGGGGGAATCAGACAAGAGAGAGTTTGGGAATTAGACAAGAGAGAGAGGGGGAATTAGAGAAGAGAGAGAGAGGGGGAATTAGACAAGAGAGAGGGGGGAATTAGACAAGAGACGAGGAGGAATTACACAAGAGAGAGGGGGGAATTATACAAGAGAGAGGAGGGAATTAGACAAGAGAGAGGGGGGAATTAGACAAGAGAGAGGGGGAATTAGACAAGAGAGAGGGGATATTAGACAAGAGAGAGGAGAAGGGAATTAGACAAGAGAGAGAGGTGGAATTAGACAAGAGAGAGAGGGGGAATTAGACAAGAGATAGGGGGGTAATTAGACAAGAGAGGGGGGAATAAGACAAGAGAGAGGGGGAATTAGACAAGAGAGAGGGGGAATTAGACAAGAGAGAGTGGCGGAATTAGACGAGAGAGAGAGGGGGAATTAGACAAGAGAGAGAGGGGGGGAATCAGACAAGAGAGAGGGTGGGAATTAGACAAGAGGGAGAGGGGTAATTAGACAAGAGAGAGAGAGGAGGGAATTAGACAAGTGAGAGAGTGGGGGAATTAGACAAGAGAGAGGGGGGGAATTACACAAGAGAGTGGGGGAATAAGACAAGAGAGAGAGGTGGAATTAGACAAGAGAGGGTGGGGGAATTAGACAAGGCAAAGAGGGGGAATTAGACAAGAGAGAGAGAGGAGGGAATTAGACAAGAGAGAGAGGGGGTGAATTAGACAAGAGAGAGGGGGGAATTAGACAAGAGAGAGGGGGAAATTAGACATAGAGAGGGGGAATTAGACAAGAGAGAGGGGGGAATTAGACAAGAGAGAGGTGGGAATTAGACAAGAGAGAGGGGGCAAATTAGACAAGAGAGAGAGTGGGAATGAGACAAGAGAGAGATAGGAGGGACGTAGACAAGAGAGAAGGGGGAATCAGACAAGAGTGATGGGGGGAATTGGACAAGAGAGAGGGGGGAATTAGACAAGAGAGAGAGGGAGAATTAGACAAGAGAGAGACGGGGAGAATTAGACAAGAGAGAGAGGTTGGAATTTGACAGGAGAGAGAGGGGGGAATTAGACAAGAGAGAGGGGTGAACTAGACAAGAGAGAGGGCGAATTAGACAAGAGAGAGAGGGGAATTAGAGAAGAGA
Organism: Isurus oxyrinchus; assembly: GCA_026770705.1. NCBI lineage: Eukaryota > Metazoa > Chordata > Chondrichthyes > Lamniformes > Lamnidae > Isurus > Isurus oxyrinchus. Next base: position 53,071 of record JANJGN010002807.1, read on the forward strand.
GAGAGGGGGGGAATTAGACAAGAGAGAGGAGGGAATTAGACAAGAGAGAGGGGGGGATTAGACAAGAGAGAGGGGGAATTGGACAAGAGAGAGGGGGGGGGGGAATTAGACAAGAGAGAGGGGAAGGGAATTAGACAAGAGAGAGTGCGGGGAATTAGACAAGAGAGAGGGGGAAATTAGACAAAAGAGAGGCGGAATTAGACAAGAGAGAGGGAGGAATTAGACAAGAGAGAGAGGGGGGGAATTAGACAAGAGAGCGGGGGGAATTAGACAAGAGAGAGGGGGGGAATGAGACAAGAGAGAGACGGGGGAATTGGACAAGAGAGAGGGGGGAATTAGACAAGAGACAGTGGGGGGAATTAGACAAGAGAGATGGGGGGAATTGGACAAGAGAGAGAGGGGGAATTAGACAAGAGAGAGGGGGGGAATTAGACAAGAGAGAGACGGGGGGAATTAGACAAGAGTGAGAGGGGGTAATTTGACAGAGAGAGAGGGGGGAATTAGACAAGAGAGAGGGCGAATTAGACAAGAGAGAGGGGGGAATTAGACAAGAGAAAGAGGGGGGGAATTGTGCAAGAGAGAAGAGGGAATTAGACAAGAGAGAGGGGGGAATTAGACAAGAGAGAGGGGGAATTAGACAAGAGAGAGGGGGGAATTAGACAAGAGAGAGGGAAAGGGAATTAGACAAGAGAGAGAGGGGGGAATTAGACAAGAGAGAGGGGGGAATTAGACAAGAGAGAGGGGGGAATTAGACAAGAGAGCGGGGGGAATTAGACAAGAGAGAGGGGGGAATTAGACAAGAGTGAGAGACGGAATTAGACAAGAGAGAGGGGGGAATTAGATAAGGGAGAGGGGGAATTAGACTAGAGAGAGTGGGGGAATTAGACCAGAGAGCAAGGGGGAATTAGACAAGAGAGTTGTGGGAATTGGACGAGAGAAAGGGGAATTGGACAAGAGACAGACGGGGGAATTGGACAAGAGAGAGGGGCGAATTAGACCAGAGAGAGTGGGGGGAATTAGACAAGAGAGATGGGGGGAATTGGACAAGAGAGAGAGGGGGAATTTGACAAGAGAGAGAGGGGGAATTAGACAAGAGAGAGACGGGGGGAATTAGACAAGAGAGAGAGGGGGTAATTTGACAGAGAGAGAGGGGGGAATTAGACAAGAGAGAGGGGGGAATTAGACAAGAGAAAGAGGGGGGGAATTAGGCAAGAGCGAGGAGGGAATTAGACAAGAGAGAGGGGGGAATTAGACAAGAGAGAGGGAGAATTAGACAAGAGAGTGGGGGGAATTAGACAAGAGAGAGGGGAAGGGAATTAGACAAGAGAGAGAGGGGGGAATTAGACAAGAGAGAGGGAGAATTAGACAAGAGAGTGGGGGGAATTAGACAAGAGAGAGGGGAAGGGAATTAGACAAGAGAGAGAGGGGGGAATTAGACAAGAGAGAGGGGGGAATTAGACAAGAGAGGGGGGGAATTAGACAAGAGAGAGAGACGGAATTAGACAAGAGAGAGGGGGGAATTAGATAAGGGAGAGGGGGAATTAGACTAGAGAGAGTGGGGGAATTAGACAAGAGAGAGAGAGGAGGGAATTAGTCAAGAGAGAGAGGGGGGGGGGAATTAGACAAGAGAGAGGGGGGGAATTACACAAGAGAGAGGGGGAAATTAGACAAGAGAGAGGGGGAATTAGACAAGAGAGAGGGAGGAATTAGACAAGAGAGAGAGGGGGAATTAGACAAGAGAAAGAGAGGAGAGATTTAGACAAGAGAGAGATGGGGAATTAGACAAGAGAGAGTGAGGAGGGAATTAGACAAGTGTGAATGGGGGGAATTAGGCAAGAGAGAGGGGTGGAATTAGACAAGAGAGAGGGGGGAATTCGACAAGAGAGAGGGGGAATTAGACAAGAGAGAGAGGGGGTATTAGACACGAGAGAGAGGGGGAATTAGAGTAGAGAGAGAGAGGAGGTTATTAGACAAGAGAGAGAGGGGGTGAATTAGACAAGTGAGAGGGGGAATAAGACAAGAGAGACGGGGGGGAATTAGACAAGAGAGAGAGGGAGAATTAGACAAGAGAGAGGGGGAATCAGACAAGAGAGAGTTTGGGAATTAGACAAGAGAGAGAGGGGGAATTAGAGAAGAGAGAGAGAGGGGGAATTAGACAAGAGAGAGGGGGGAATTAGACAAGAGACGAGGAGGAATTACACAAGAGAGAGGGGGGAATTATACAAGAGAGAGGAGGGAATTAGACAAGAGAGAGGGGGGAATTAGACAAGAGAGAGGGGGAATTAGACAAGAGAGAGGGGATATTAGACAAGAGAGAGGAGAAGGGAATTAGACAAGAGAGAGAGGTGGAATTAGACAAGAGAGAGAGGGGGAATTAGACAAGAGATAGGGGGGTAATTAGACAAGAGAGGGGGGAATAAGACAAGAGAGAGGGGGAATTAGACAAGAGAGAGGGGGAATTAGACAAGAGAGAGTGGCGGAATTAGACGAGAGAGAGAGGGGGAATTAGACAAGAGAGGGAGGGGGGGAATCAGACAAGAGAGAGGGTGGGAATTAGACAAGAGGGAGAGGGGTAATTAGACAAGAGAGAGAGAGGAGGGAATTAGACAAGTGAGAGAGTGGGGGAATTAGACAAGAGAGAGGGGGGGAATTACACAAGAGAGTGGGGGAATAAGACAAGAGAGAGAGGTGGAATTAGACAAGAGAGGGTGGGGGAATTAGACAAGGCAAAGAGGGGGAATTAGACAAGAGAGAGAGAGGAGGGAATTAGACAAGAGAGAGAGGGGGTGAATTAGACAAGAGAGAGGGGGGAATTAGACAAGAGAGAGGGGGAAATTAGACATAGAGAGGGGGAATTAGACAAGAGAGAGGGGGGAATTAGACAAGAGAGAGGTGGGAATTAGACAAGAGAGAGGGGGCAAATTAGACAAGAGAGAGAGTGGGAATGAGACAAGAGAGAGATAGGAGGGACGTAGACAAGAGAGAAGGGGGAATCAGACAAGAGTGATGGGGGGAATTGGACAAGAGAGAGGGGGGAATTAGACAAGAGAGAGAGGGAGAATTAGACAAGAGAGAGACGGGGAGAATTAGACAAGAGAGAGAGGTTGGAATTTGACAGGAGAGAGAGGGGGGAATTAGACAAGAGAGAGGGGGTGAACTAGACAAGAGAGAGGGCGAATTAGACAAGAGAGAGAGGGGAATTAGAGAAGAGAGAGAGGGGGGGAATTAGACAAGAGAGAGGAGGGAATTAGACAAGAGAGAGGGGGGGATTAGACAAGAGAGAGGGGGAATTGGACAAGAGAGAGGGGGGTGGGAATTAGACAAGAGAGAGGGGAAGGGAATTAGACAAGAGAGAGTGCGGGGAATTAGACAAGAGAGAGGGGGAAATTAGACAAAAGAGAGGGGGAATTAGACAAGAGAGAGGGAGGAATTAGACAAGAGAGAGAGGGGGGGAATTAGACAAGAGAGCGGGGGGAATTAGACAAGAGAGAGGGGGGGAATGAGACAAGAGAGAGACGGGGGAATTGGACAAGAGAGAGGGGGGAATTAGACAAGAGACAGTGGGGGGAATTAGACAAGAGAGATGGGGGGAATTGGACAAGAGAGAGAGGGGGAATTAGACAAGAGAGAGGGGGGGAATTAGACAAGAGAGAGACGGGGGGGAATTAGACAAGAGTGAGAGGGGGTAATTTGACAGAGAGAGAGGGGGGGAATTAGACAAGAGAGAGGGCGAATTAGACAAGAGAGAGGGGGGAATTAGACAAGAGAAAGAGGGGGGGAATTGTGCAAGAGAGAAGAGGGAATTAGACAAGAGAGAGGGGGGAATTAGACAAGAGAGAGGGGGAATTAGACAAGAGAGAGGGGGGAATTAGACAAGAGAGAGGGAAAGGGAATTAGACAAGAGAGAGAGGGGGGAATTAGACAAGAGAGAGGGGGGAATTAGACAAGAGAGAGGGGGGAATTAGACAAGAGAGCGGGGGGAATTAGACAAGAGAGAGGGGGGAATTAGACAAGAGTGAGAGACGGAATTAGACAAGAGAGAGGGGGGAATTAGATAAGGGAGAGGGGGAATTAGACTAGAGAGAGTGGGGGAATTACACAAGAGAGAGAGGGGAGGGAATTAGTCAAGAGAGAGAGGGGGGGAATTAGAAAAGAGAGAGGGGGGGAATTAGACCAGAGAGAGGGGGAAATTAGACAAGAGAGAGGGGGAATTAGACAAGAGAGAGGGAGGAATTAGACAGGTTAGAGGGGGGAATTAGATAAGAGAGAGGGGGGAATTAGACAAGAGAGAGAGGAGGAATTAGACAAGAGAGAGAGAGGAGAGAATTAGACAAGAGAGAGATGGGGAATTAGACAAGAGAGAGTGAGGAGGGAATTAGACAAGAGAGAGTGGGCGGAATTAGGCAAGATAGAGGTGGGGAATTAGACAAGAGAGAGGGGGGAATTCGACAAGAGAGAGGGGTAATTAGACAAGAGAGAGAGGGGGTATTAGACACGAGAGAGAGGGGGAATTAGACAAGAGAGAGATAGGAGGTTATTAGACAAGAGTGAGAGGGGGTGAATTAGACAAGTGAGAGGGGGAATTAGACAAGAGAGACGGGGGGAATTAGACAAGAGAGAGAGGGAGAATTAGACAAGAGAGAGGGGGAATCAGACAAGAGAGAGTGTGGGAATTAGACAAGAGAGAGAGGGTGAATTAGAGAAGAGAGAGAGGGGGAATTAGACAAGAGAGAGGGGGGAATTGGACAAGAGAAGACGGGGAATTACACAAGAGAGAGGGGGGAATTAGACAAGAGAGAGGAGGGAATTAGACAAGAGAGAGGGGGGAATTAGACCAGAGAGTGGGGGAATTAGACAAGAGAGAGGGGATATTAGACAAGAGAGAGGAGAAGGGAATTAGACAAGAGAGAGAGGTGGAATTAGACAAGAGTGATGGGGGGATTTGGACAAGAGAGAGAGAGGGGGAATTAGACAAGAGAGAGAGGGAGAATTAGACAAGAGAGAGACGGGGGGGAATTAGACATGAGAGAGAGGTTGGAATTTGACAAGAGAGAGAGGGGGGAATTAGACAAGAGAGAGGGGGGGAACTAGACAAGAGAGACGGCGAATTACAAAAGTGAGAGGGGGAAATTAGAGAAGAGAGAGAGGGGGGTGAATAAGACAAGAGAGAGGAGGGAATTAGATAAGAGAGAGGGGGGAATTAGACAAGAGAGAGGGGGAATTAGACAAGAGAGAGGGGGTGAATTAGACAAGAGAGAGGGGAAGGGAATTAGACAAGAGATAGTGGGGGGAATTAGACAAGAGAGAGGGGGGGGGGAATTAGACAAGAGAGAGGGGGAATTAGACAAGAGAGAGGGGGGAATTAGACAAGAGAGAGAGGCAGAATGAGACAAGAGACAGGGGGGAATATGACAAGAGAGAGGGGGAATTAGACAAGAGAGAGGAAGGGAATTAGACAAGAGAGAGGGAGGAATTAGACAAGAGAGAGGGCGGAATTAGAGAAGAGAGAGAGGGGGGGAATTAGACAAGAGAGAGGGGGAATTAGACAAGAGAGGGTGGGAATTAGACTAGAGAGAGAGGGGGAATTAGACAAGAGAGAGGAGGGGAATTAGACAAGAGAGAGAGGGGGGAATTAGACAAGAGAGAGAGGGGGGAATTAGAGAAAATAGAGGGGGAATTAGACCAGAGAGAGAGGGAGCATTAGACAAGAGAGAGAGGGGGAATTAGATAAGAGAGAGAGGGGAG
>JANJGN010002808.1:0-58814 GCA_026770705.1 Isurus oxyrinchus
GCCCCCCCCCCCCCCCCCCAGTTTCTGGGTGTCTAACCCGGGAGACCAAGAGGTTCCCCCTCGAGACCCAGGCCCGGCCGGCGTTAAACTGCCCCGTCTGTACCACCAGGGTGAAGGATCCAGCCCGTTATTCCATCCACCTCCCCCCTCTCCCCTGCCCCCCTCCCTCCCCTCCCCCTTCCTCTTCCCCCCTCCTCCCTCCCCCCTCTCCCCTCCCTCTCCCCTGCCCCCCTCCCTCCCCCTCCCCTGCCCCCCTCCCTCCCCCTCCCCTCCAACCCTCCCCCTCCATCCCCACCCCTCCCTCTCCCCTCCCCCCTCCAACTCCCCTGCCCTCCTCCCTCTCACCCCCTTCCTCTTCCCTCCTCCCTCTCACCCCCTTCCTCTTCCCCCTCCTCCCTCTCCCCTGCCCCCTCCCCCTCCCTCTCCCCTGCCCCCTCCCTCTCCCTCTCCCCTGCCCCCTCCCCTCCCTCTCCCCTGCCCCCTCCCTCCCTCTCCCCTGCCCCCTCCCCTCCCTCTCCCCTGCCCCCTCCCCTCCCTCTCCCCTGCCCCCTCCCCTCCCTCTCCCCTGCCCCCTCCCCTCCCTCTCCCCTGCCCCCTCCCCTCCCTCTCCCCTGCCCCCTCCCCTCCCTCTCCCGTGCCCCCTCCCCTCCCTCTCCCCTGCCCCCTCCCCTCCCTCTCCCCTGCCCCCTCCCCTCCCTCTCCCCTGCCCCCTCCCCTCCCTCTCCCCTGCCCCCCTCCCCTCTCCCTCTCCCCTGCCCCCTCCCCTCCCTCTCCCCTGCCCCCTCCCCTCCCTCTCCCCTGCCCCCTCCCCTCCCTCTCCCCTGCCCCCTCCCCTCTCCCCCCTCCCTGCTCCCTGCCCCCCTTCCCTCCCTCTCCCCTCCCTCCCTGCCCCCCTCCCTCCCTGCCCCCCTCCCTCCCTGCCCCCCTCCCTCCCTGCCCCCCTCCCTCCCTGCCCCCCTCCCTCTCCCCTCCCTGCCCCCCTCCCTCTCCCCTCCCTCCCTGCCCCCCTCCCTCTCCCCCTTCCCTCTTCCACCCCTGCTCCCCTCCCTCTTCCCTCCCCCCTTTCCCCCTCCCTCTTCCCCCCCTGCCCCCCTCCCTCTTCCCCCCCTGCCCCCCCTCCCTCTTCCCCCCCTGCCCCCCTCCCTCTTCCCCCCCCTGCCCCCCTCCCTCTTCCCCCCTGCCCCCCTCCCTCTTCCCCCCCTGCCCCCCTCCCTCTTCCCCCCCTGCCCCCCCTGCCCCCCTCCCTCTGCCCCCCCTGCCCCCCTCCCTCTGCCCCCCTGCCCCCTCCCTCTTCCCTCCCCCCCTTTCCCCCTCCCTCTTCCCGCCCCCTCCCTCTTCCCTGCCCCCTCCCTCTTCCCTGCCCCCTCCCTCTTCCCTGCCCCCTCCCTCTTCCCCGCCCCCTCCCTCTTCCCTCCCCCCTTTCCCCCTCCCTCTTCCCCCTGCCCCTCGCCCCCTCCCCTCCGCCCCCTCCCCTTCCCCCCCCCACCCTCTTCCCCCCTCCCCTTTCCCCCCCACCCTCTTCCCCCCCTCCCCCTCCCTCTTTCCCCTCCTCCCCCTCCCTCTTTCCCCTCCATTTCCCCCTTCCCCCTCCCTCTTCCCCCCCCGCCCTGTCCCGCTTCCCTCTTCCCCCCGTCCCGCTTCCCTCTTCCCCCCGTCCCGCTTCCCTCTTCAACCCGCCCCCCTCCCTCCCTCTTCAACCCGCCCCCTCCCTCCCTCTTCAACCCGCCCCCTCCCTCCCTCTTCAACCCGCCCCCCTCCCTCCCTCTTCAACCCGCCCCCCTCCCTCCCTCTTCAACCCGCCCCCTTCCCTCCTCCCTCTTCAACCCCTTCCCTCCTCCCTCTTCAACCCCTTCCCTCCTCCCTCTTCAACCCCTTCCCTCCTCCCTCTTCAACCCCTTCCCTCCTCCCTCTTCAACCCCTTCCCTCCTCCCTCTTCAACCCCTTCCCTCCTCCCTCTTCAACCCCTTCCCTCCTCCCTCTTCAACCCCTTCCCTCCTCCCTCTTCAACCCCTTCCCTCCTCCCTCTTCAACCCCTTCCCTCCTCCCTCTTCAACCCCTTCCCTCCTCCCTCTTCAACCCCTTCCCTCCTCCCTCTTCAACCCCTTCCCTCCTCCCTCTTCAACCCCTTCCCTCCTCCCTCTTCAACCCCTTCCCTCCTCCCTCTTCAACCCCTTCCCTCCTCCCTCTTCAATCCCTTCCCTCCTCCCTCTTCAACCCCTTCCCTCCTCCCTCTTCCCCCCTCCCTCTTCCCCCGCCTCTTCCCCCCCTCCCCCTCCCTCTTCCCCCCTGCCCCCTCCCTCTTCCTCCCCCTGCCCCCTCCCTCTTCCTCCCTGCCCCCTCCCTCTTCCCCCCCGCCCCCTCCCCCTTCCCCCCCGCCCCCTCCCCCCCCGCCCCCTCCCTTTTCGCCCCCGCCCCCTCCCTTTTCGCCCCCCTCCCTCTTCGCCCCCCCGCCCCCTCCTTCTTCGCCCCCCCGCCCCCTCCTTCGCCCCTTCCTCTTCCCCCCGCCCCCCTCCCTCTTCCCCCCCGCCCCCCTCCCTCTTCCCCCCCCGCCCCCCTCCCTCTTCCCCCCCGCTCCCCTCCCTCTTCCCCCCCGCTCCCCTCCCTCTTCCCCCCCCGCCCCCCCTCCCTCTTCCCCCCCGCCCCCCTCCCTCTTCCCCCCCGCCCCCCTCCCTCTTCCCCCCCCGCCCCCCTCCCTCTTCCCCCCCGCCCCCCTCCCTCTTCCCCCCCGCCCCCCTCCCTCTTCCCCCCCCCGCCCCCCTCCCTCTTCCCCCCCCGCCCCCTCCCTCTTCCCTCCCCGCCCCCCTCCCTCTTCCCCCCTCGCCCCCTCCCTCTTCCCCCCTCGCCCCCTCCCTCTTCCCCCCTCGCCCCCTCCCTCTTCCCCCCTTGCCCCCTCCCTCTTCCCCCCTTGCCCCCTCCCTCTTCCCCCCTTGCCCCCTCCCTCTTCCCCCCCTTGCCCCCTCCTTCTTCGCCCCCCTTCCCCCCCCGCCTCCTTCCCTCTTCCCCCCTCCCTCTTCCGCCTCCTGCCCCCCTCCCTCTTCCGCCCCCTGCCCTCCCTCTTCCACCTTCCCTGTTCCCCCACCTGCCCCCTCCCCCTCTTCCCCCACCTGCCCCCTCCCCCTCTTCCCCCACCTGCCCCCTCCCCCTCTTCCCCCACCTGCCCCCTCCCCCTCTTCCCCCACCTGCCCCCTCCCCCTCTTCCCCCACCTGCCCCCTCCCCCTCCTCCCCCCCCCTTCCCCCACCTGCCCCCTCCCCCACCTGCCCCCCTTCCCCCACCTGCCCCCCCTTCCCCCACCTGCCCCCTTCCCCCACCTGCCCCCCTTCCCCCACCTGCCCCCTTCCCCCACCTGCCCCCTTCCCCCACCTGCCCCCTTCCCCCACCTGCCCCCTTCCCCCACCTGCCCCCTTCCCCCACCTGCCCTCTTCCCCCACCTGCCCCTCTTCCCCCACCTGCCCCTCTTCCCCCACCTGCCCCTCTTCCCCCACCTGCCCCCTTCCCCCACCTGCCCCCCTCCCCCTCTTCCCCCACCTGCCCCCCTCCCCCTCTTCCCCCACCTGCCCCCCTCCCCCTCTTCCCCCACCTGCCCCCTCCCCCTCTTCCCCCACCTGCCCCCCCTCCCCCTCTTCCCCCACCTGCCCCCCTCCCCCCCTTCCCCCACCTGACCCCTTCCCCCACCTGCCCCCCTTCCCCCACCTGCCCCCCTTCCCCCACCTGCCCCCTTCCCCCACCTGCCCCCTTCCCCCACCTGCCCCCTTCCCCCACCTGCCCCCCTTCCCCCACCTGCCCCCCTTCCCCCACCTGCCCCCCTTCCCCCACCTGCCCCTCTTCCCCCACCTGCCCCCTTCCCCCACCTGCCCCCTCCCCCTCTTCCCCCACCTGCCCCCCTCCCCCTCTTCCCCCACCTGCCCCCCTCCCCCTCTTCCCCCACCTGCCCCCCTCCCCCTCTTCCCCCACCTGCCCCCCTCCCCCTCTTCCCCCACCTGCCCCCCTCCCCCTCTTCCCCCACCTGCCCCCCTCCCCCTCTTCCCCCACCTGCCCCCCTCCCCCTCTTCCCCCACCTGCCCCCCTCCCCCTCTTCCCGTCCTCCCCTCCACCCTCCCCAAAACATCCCTGCAAAAATTTTACCCCTTCGCATATTTATCCGATTCACTCTCCCCCCCGCCCCACCTTTTGAAAGTTCCTATTGAATCTGCTTCCACCACTCTTTCAGTCAGCGCTTTCCAGATCACAACCACTCGAGCTGTGTTTATATAAAGAAATAATTCTCCTCATCTCCCACCTTCCTTTCCAGATTCTCTTCAACCTGCGCACCGCCCCCTCTCCGCTCACCTGCGCACCGCCCCCTCTCCGCTCACCTGCGCACCGCCCCCTCTCCGCTCACCTGCGCACCGCCCCCTCTCCGCTCACCTGCGCACCGCCCCCTCCGCACTTGTTCCTCGTTTCGCCCACCCGCAAATAAATGTGAAAACAAAAATCCGCCCATCAGACTCAGCCCACAAGTTTGAATCTTGCACCCCCACTCCCCTCCGAAATGGAGAGTTACCCCTGTGTTCCATCGCTAGCCTGAGAGAGTTAGCGCCGGGCAATGATTAGAAAGGACATTTACCTATTTCGCAGCCTGAGGTTCGAACATGCAATGCTTATCCTTTGTACTCGTACCACTGAGCTGGGGCTGAGGGAAGTTGCTCCCCACCCCCAGCGTATTCAACCCCTCGCAGGTCCTTAGCAGAGTTCTTCAAACTGACGGGGTGCTGGCGTCGGATGGTGGAAGCGGCTCCCTCTGCAGTGACTCTCTCTCTCTCTCTCTCTCTCTCTCTCTCTCTCTCTCTGTGGCTTCTGGGGTCGCGCTGCTGATTTATACTGAGGGGGAGAGAGGGATAGAGCGTCAGGCGCTGGACACACCCACTGGCTCCTGCAGCAAACAGAGAATCGAGGCAGAGGGCAACAGACGGATGTCGGAAGGGGGAGGGGTGGAGAGATCAGGTCAATGTGGAAGAGAAATTAGAAATTGGTGGGAGAGAGAAACACAAACAGAACTCTTGACTTAGTCTGTGCAGTTAATTTGCCAATGTATTGTCACCGTGCTTCTAACACTGGTTTTGTGGACCCTGGCCCTCTAACACTGGTTTTGTGGACCCTGGCCCTCTAACACTGGTTTTGTGGACCCTGGCCCTCTAACACTGGTTTTGTGGACCCTGGCCCTCTAACACTGGTTTTGTGGACCCTGGCCCTCTAACACTGGTTTTGTGGACCCTGGCCCTCTAACACTGGTTTTGTGGACCCTGGCCCTCTAACACTGGTTTTGTGGACCCTGGCCCTCTAACACTGGTTTTGTGGACCCTGGCCCTCTAACACTGGTTTTGTGGACCCTGGCCCTCTAACACTGGTTTTGTGGACCCTGGCCCTCTAACACTGGTTTTGTGGACCCTGGCCCTCTAACACTGGTTTTGTGGACCCTGGCCCTCTAACACTGGTTTTGTGGACCCTGGCCCTCTAACACTGGTTTTGTGGACCCTGGCCCTCTAACTCTGGTTTTGTGGACCCTGGCCTTCTAACTCTGGTTTTGTGGACCCTGGCCCTCTAACACTTGCCCCTCCCCCCTCCGCCCTCCCTTTTCCCAAAACATCCCTGCAAAATTTTACTCCTTTGCATATTTATGCGATTCCCCACCCCTTTGTGAAAGTTCCTATTGAATTGGCTTCCACCGCCCTTTCAGGCAGCGCCTTCCAGATCACAACCACTCGCTGCGTTTGTATAAAGAAATAATTCTCCTCATCTCCCACCTTCCTTTCCCGATTCTCTTCAACCTGCGTCCCCCCCTCCTCTGCTCACCTGCGTCCCCCCCTCTCTGCTCACCTGCGTCCCCCCCTCTCTGCTCACCTGCGTCCCCCCCTCTCTGCTCACCTGCGTCCCCCCCTCTCTGCTCACCTGCGTCCCCCCCTCTCTGCTCACCTGCGTCCCCCCCTCTCTGCTCACCTGCGTCCCCCCCTCTCTGCTCACCTGCGTCCCCCCCTCTCTGCTCACCTGCGTCCCCCCCTCTCTGCTCACCTGCGTCCCCCCCTCTCTGCTCACCTGCGTCCCCCCCCTCTCTGCTCACCTGCGTCCCCCCCTCTCTGCTCACCTGCGTCCCCCCCTCTCTGCTCACCTGCGTCCCCCCCTCTCTGCTCACCTGCGTCCCCCCCTCTCTGCTCACCTGCGTCCCCCCCTCTCTGCTCACCTGCGTCCCCCCCTCTCTGCTCACCTGCGTCCCCCCCTCTCTGCTCACCTGCGTCCCCCCCCTCTCTGCTCACCTGCGCCCCCCCCTCTCTGCTCACCTGTGTCCCCCCTCTCTGCTCACCTGCGCCCCCCTCTCTCTGCTCACCTGCGCCCCCCTCTCTGCTCACCTGCGTCCCCTCCTCTCTGCTCACCTGCGCCCCCCCCTCTCTGCTCACCTGCGCCCCCCTCTCTGCTCACCTGCGTCCCCTCCTCTCTGCTCACCTGCGCCCCCCCTCTCTGCTCACCTGCTCTCTGCTCACCTGCGTCCCCCCCTCTCTGCTCACCTGCGTCCCCCCTCTCTGCTCACCTGCGCCCCCCCTCTCTGCTCACCTGCGCCCCCCCTCTCTGCTCACCTGCGTCCCCCCCTCTCTGCTCACCTGCGTCCCCCCCTCTCTGCTCACCTGCGTCCCCCCCTCTCTGCTCACCTGCTCTCTGCTCACCTGCGTCCCCCCCTCTCTGCTCACCTGCGTCCCCCCCTCTCTGCTCACCTGCGTCCCCCCCTCTCTGCTCACCTGCTCTCTGCTCACCTGCGTCCCCCCCTCTCTGCTCACCTGCGTCCCCCCCTCTCTGCTCACCTGCGCCCCCCTCTCTGCTCACCTGCGTCCCCCCCTCTCTGCTCACCTGCGTCCCCCCCTCTCTGCTCACCTGTGTCCCCCCTCCGCACTTGTTCCTCATTTCACCCACCCGCAAATAAATGTGAAAACAAAAATCCGCCCATCAGACTCAGCCCGCAAGTTTGAATCTTGCACCCCCACTCCCCTCCGAAATGGAGAGTTACCCCTGTGTTCCATCGCTAGCCTGAGAGAGTTAGCGCCAGGCAATGATTAGAAAGGACACTGACCTATTTCGCAGCCTGAGGTTCGAACATGCAATGCTTATCCTTTGTACTCGTACCACCGAGTTGGGTCTGAGGGAAGTTGCTCTCCACCAGCGTATTCAACCCCTCGCAGGTCCTTAGCAGAGTTCTTCAAACTGACGGGGTGCTGGCGTCGGATGGTGGAAGCGGCTCCCTCTGCAGTGACTCTATCTCTCTCTCTCTCTGGTTTCTGAGAACGCGCTGCTGATTTATACTGAGGGGGATAGAGCGTCAGGCGCTGGACACACCCACTGGCTCCTGCTGCAAACAGAGAATCGAGGCAGAGGGCAACAGACGGATGTCGGAAGGGGGAGGGAGGAGTGGAGAGATCAGGTCAATGTGGAAGAGAGATTAGAAACTGGAGGGAGAGAGAGAGAGAAACACAAACAGAATTCTTGACTTAGTCTGTGCAGTTAATTTGCCAATGTATTGTCACCGTGTTTATAACACAGGTTTCCTGTACACTCTCCGGCTAACACTGGTTTACTGGGCACTGTCCCTCTAACACTGGTGCACTGGACACTGTCCCTATAACACTGGTTTAGTGGACACTGTCCCTCTAACAGTTTACCAGATACTGTCCCTCCAACACTGGTCTACGGGACACAGTCCCTCTAACACTGGTGCACTGGACACTGTCCCTCTAACACTGGTGCACTGGACACTGTCCCTATAACACTGGTTTAGTGGACATTGTCCCTATAACACTGGTTACTGGACATTGTCCCCATAACACTGGTTTAGTGGACACTGTCCCTCTAACACTGATCTACTGGACACTGTCCCTCTAACACTGGTCTACTGGACACAGTCCCTCTAACACTGGTGCACTGGACACTGTCCCTCTAACACTGGTTCACTGGACACTGTCCCCCTAACACTGGTCTACTGGACACTGCTCCTCTAACACTCATTCACTGGACACTGCCCCTCTAACACTGGTTTAACACTTGTTTTGTCTGGCGTTTGGCAACCACAGTGAATCCCTCCCACTGAACGTAGCCTCTGTTCCCAGCTCGCTGCCAAATCCCAGGACAAGGGCTGTGACCGGATTCCAAGCCTTTGCTTCCAGGCATCGGTCACAATCGGGAACCTACCAACCAACCCTGGAGCCTACGTGTGGTACCGGGCGGGAGAGGGGGGGGGGTGATTTTCACTGGGGGGGGTTGGGTGGGTGGGTTGGCGGGGAAGAGGGGGAGGTTAATCCCGGCACGCCGGCCGTCCAATCGCCGCTCGCGGGAAAGGGCCGGGCCCAGCCTCCACCCTCCTGGTGGGTGTCCATCCGGACATTCCTCCCCCTCGTCAAGGAAATAGCTCTGTGCCCTCGTGCCGTATTAATCACCCCCGCCCCCACTGGGACACCCGCTGCTGGCAGGACTGGAAGGTTCTGTCCACCACGTGGGCGGGGAATTTTCAGCCAGGGAACATGGACCCTTGGCCGCGAGTGGATGGTCCCCACACCCCGAGCATTAGCTGGACGGAAAGGTGGGTAGGGACAACTCCTTGGTGCCTGTGCTCGGACCCCGGCTGCCCCTGGGTCAGTTGAGAACAAAGGTAAAAGGGCCAAGCAAGGTAATATTGCAAACCGGTGTCGGGTAGGGACAGGCGTCGACGCGGGGTGTATGTGTGGTTTGCGTTCTTAAAATAATCGGGATTGTCTGGGCGTCATGGAGACCCGTAACCTTGTTGCACGGGGGTGGGGGGGGGGTAAATTAAAGGGGGATGGGTGACTGTAAGTAGACAATAGTCGACTGTCAATATTCAGCGGAGGTTCACCTCCGATCGTTCACAGGCTATCAATACTTAACAGAGTGTACCTCCGGCTGCACTGCAACATGAACCTGACTGTGTGCAATCATTAACATGAAATGGGAAGCAATCTCCGCAAATCGTTTATTATCTCCGCTGTATTGTTTACAATCCCTGTGTATTGTTTACTATCTCTGTGTATTGTTTACTATCTCCGCGTATTGTTTAATAACTCTGTGTATTGTTTACTATCTCCGCGTATTGTTTAATTACTGTGTATTGTTTACTATCTCTGTGTATTGTTTACTATCTCCGCGTATTGTTTAATAACTCTGTGTATTGTTTACTATCTCCGCGTATTGTTTAATAACTCTGTGTATTGTTTACTATCTCTGTGTATTGTTTACTATCTCCGCGTATTGTTTAATAACTCTGTGTATTGTTTACTATCTCTGTGTATTGTTTACAATCTCTGTGTATTGTTTACTATCTCTGTGTATTGTTTACAATCTCTGTGTATTGTTTACTATCTCTGTGTATTGTTTACTATCTCCGCGTATTATTTAATAACTCTGTGTATTGTTTACTATCTCTGTGTATTGTTTACTATCTCTGTATATTGTTTACTATCTCCACATATTGTTTACTATCTCTGTGCATTGTTTACTATCTCCGCGTATTGTTTACAATCTCTGTGTATTGTTTACTATCTCCGCGTATTGTTTAATAACTCTGTGTATTGTTTACTATCTCCGCGTATTGTTTAATAACTCTGTGTTTTGTTTACTATCTCCGCGTATTGTTTAATAACTATTATTTACTATCTCTGTGTATTGTTTACTGTCTCTATGTATTGTTTACTATCTCTGTGTATTGTTTACTATCTCTGTGTATTGTTTACTATCTCCGCGTATTGTTTAATAACTCTGTGTATTGTTTACTATCTCTGTGTATTGTTTACTATCTCCGCGTATTGTTTAATAACTCTGTGTATTGTTTACTATCTCCGCGTATTGTTTAATAACTGTGTATTGTTTACTATCTCCGCGTATTGTTTAATAACTCTGTGTATTGTTTACTATCTCTGTGTATTGTTTACTATCTCCGCGTATTGTTTAATAACTCTGTGCATTGTTTACAATCACTGTGAATTGTTTACTATCTCTGTGTATTGTTTACTATCTCTGTGTATTGTTTACTATCTCTGTGTATTGTTTCCAATCTCTGTGTATTGTTTACTAACTCTGTGTATTGTTTACTAACTCTGTGTATTGTTTAATATCTCTGTGTATTGTTTACTATCTCTGTGTATTGTTTACTATCTCTGTATTGTTTCGAATCTCTGTGTATTGTTTACTATCTCTGTGTATTGTTTACTATCTCTGTGTATTGTTTACTATCTCTGTGTATTGTTTATTATCTCCGCGTATTGTTTACTATCTCTGTGTATTGTTTACTATCTCTGTGTATTGTTTACTATCTCTGTATTGTTTACTATCTCTGTGTATTGTTTACTAACTCTGTATTGTTTACTAACTCTGAATTGTTTACTATCTCTGTGTATTGTTTACTATCTCTGTGTATTGTTTACTATCTCTGTATATTGTTTACTATCTCTGTGTATTGTTTACTAACTCTGTGTATTGTTTACTATCTCTGAATTGTTTACTATCTCTGTGTATTGTTTACTATCTCTGTATTGTTTACTATCTCTGTATTGTTTACTATCTCTGTATTGTTTACTAACTCTGTGTATTGTTTACTATCTCTGTGTATTGTTTACTATCTCTGTGTATTGTTTACAATCTCTGTGTATTGTTTACTATCTCTGTGTATTGTTTACTGTCTCTGTATTGTTTACTATCTCTGTGTATTGTTTACTATCTCTGTGTATTGTTTACTGTCTCTGTGTATTGTTTACTATCTCTGTATTGTTTACTATCTCTGTGTATTGTTTACTATCTCTGTGTATTGTTTACTAACTCTGTATTGTTTACTATCTCTGTGTATTGTTTAATATCTCTGTGTATTGTTTACTGACTCTGTGTATTGTTTACTATCTCTGTGTATTGTTTACTATCTCTGTATTGTTTACTATCTCTGTGTATTGTTTACTATCTCTGTGTATTGTTTACAATCTCTGTGTATTGTTTACTATCTCTGTGTATTGTTTACTAACTCTGTGTATTGTTTACTATCTCTGTGTATTGTTTACTATCTCTGTGTATTGTTTACTAACTCTGTATTGTTTAATATCTCTGTGTATTGTTTACTATCTCTGAATTGTTTACTATCTCTGAATTGTTTACTATCTCTGTGTATTGTTTACTATCTCTGTGTATTGTTTACTATCTCCGCGTATTGTTTACTATCTCTGTGTATTGTTTACTATCTCTATTGTTTACTATCTCTGTGTATTGTTTACTATCTCTGCATATTGTTTACTATCTCTGTGTATTGTTTACTATCTCTGTATTGTTTACTATCTGTGTATTGTTTACTAACTCTGTGTATTGTTTACTATCTCTGTGTATTGTTTACTATCTCTGTGTATTGTTTACTAACTCTGTATTGTTTAATATCTCTGTGTATTGTTTACTATCTCTGAATTGTTTACTATCTCTGTGTATTGTTTACTATCTCTGTGTATTGTTTACTATCTCTGTGTATTGTTTACTAACTCTGTGTATTGTTTACTATCTCTGAATTGTTTACTATCTCTGTGTATTGTTTACTATCTCTGTGTATTGTTTACTATCTCCGCATATTGTTTACTCTCTCTGTGTATTGTTTACTAACTCTGTATATTGTTTACTGTCTCTGTGTATTGTTTACTAACTCTGTGTATTGTTTACTATCTCTGTGTATTGTTTACTATCTCCGCATATTGTTTACTATCTCTGTGTATTGTTTACTATCTCTGTGTATTGTTTACTATCTCTGTGTATTGTTTACAATCTCTGTATTGTTTACTATCTCTGTGTATTGTTTACTAACTCTGTGTATTGTTTACTAACTCTGTGTATTGTTTACTATCTCTGTGTATTGTTTAGAATCTCTGTGTATTGTTTAGAATCTCTGTGTATTGTTTACTAACTCTGTGTATTGTTTACTATCTCTGTTTATTGTTTACTACCTCTGCATATTGTTTACAATCTCTGTGTGTTGTTTACTATCCCTGTATTGTTTACTATCTCTGTGTATTGTTTACTATCTCTGTGTATTGTTTACTGTCTCTGTATTGTTTACTATCTCTGTGTATTGTTTACAATCTCTGTGTATTGTTTACAATCTCTGTGTATTGTTTACTGTCTCTGTATTGTTTACTATCTCTGTGTATTGTTTACAATCTCTGTGTATTGTTTACTATCTCTGTGTATTGTTTACTATCTCCGTGTATTGTTTACTAACTCTGTATTGTTTACTATCTCTGTTTATTGTTTACTATCTCTGTGTATTGTTTACTATCTTTGTATTGTTTACTATCTCTGTGTATTGTTTACTATCTCTGTGTATTGTTTACTATCTCTGTGTATTGTTTACTAACTCTGTGTATTGTTTACTATCTCTGAATTGTTTACTATCTCTGTGTATTGTTTACTATCTCTGTGTATTGTTTACTATCTCCGCGTATTGTTTACTATCTCTGTGTATTGTTTACTATCTCCGCGTATTGTTTACTATCTCTGTGTATTGTTTACTATCTCTGTATTGTTTACTATCTCTGTGTATTGTTTACTATATCTGCATATTGTTTACTATCTCTGTGTATTGTTTACTATCTCTGTGTATTGTTTACTATCTCCGCATATTGTTTACTCTCTCTGTGTATTGTTTACTAACTCTGTATTGTTTACTATCTCTGTATTGTTTACTATCTCTGTGTATTGTTTACTATCTCTGTGTATTGTTTACAATCTCTGTGTATTGTTTACTAACTCTGTGTATTGTTTACTATCTCTGTGTATTGTTTAGAATCTCTGTGTATTGTTTAGAATCTCTGTGTATTGTTTACTAACTCTGTATTGTTTACTATCTCTGTTTATTGTTTACTACCTCCGCATATTGTTTACAATCTCTGTGTGTTGTTTACTATCTCTGTATTGTTTACTATCTCTGTGTATTGTTTACTATCTCTGTGTATTGTTTACTATCTCTGTGTATTGTTTACAATCTCTGTGTATTGTTTACTGTCTCTGTATTGTTTACTGTCTCTGTATTGTTTACTATCTCTGTGTATTGTTTACAATCTCTGTGTATTGTTTACTATCTCTGTGTATTGTTTACTATCTCTGTGTATTGTTTACTAACTCTGTATTGTTTACTATCTCTGTTTATTGTTTACTATCTCTGTTTATTGTTTACTATCTCTGTGTATTGTTTACTATCTTTGTATTGTTTACTATCTCTGTGTATTGTTTACTAACTCTGTGTATTGTTTACTATCTCTGTATTGTTTACTATCTCCGCATATTGTTTACTATCTCTGTGTATTGTTTACTATCTCTGTATTGTTTACTATCTCTGTGTATTGTTTACTATCTCTGTGTATTGTTTACAATCTCTGTGTATTGTTTACTATCTCTGTGTATTGTTTACTAACTCTGTGTATTGTTTACTATCTCTGTGTATTGTTTAGAATCTCTGTGTATTGTTTACTAACTCTGTGTATTGTTTACTATCTCTGTTTATTGTTTACTACCTCCGCATATTGTTTACAATCTCTGTGTTGTTTACTATCTCTGTATTGTTTACTATCTCTGTGTATTGTTTACTATCTCTGTGTATTGTTTACTGTCTCTGTGTATTGTTTACTGTCTCTGTATTGTTTACTATCTCTGTGTATTGTTTACAATCTCTGTGTATTGTTTACAATCTCTGTATTGTTTACTGTCTCTGTATTGTTTACTATCTCTGTGTATTGTTTACAATCTCTGTGTATTGTTTACTATCTCTGTGTATTGTTTACTATCTCTGTGTATTGTTTACTAACTCTGTATTGTTTACTATCTCTGTTTATTGTTTACTATCTCTGTGTATTGTTTACTATCTTTGTATTGTTTACTATCTCTGTGTATTGTTTACTATCTCTGTATTGTTTACTATCTCTGTTTATTGTTTACTATCTCTGTATTGTTTACAATCTCTGTATTGTTTACTATCTCCGCTTATTGTTTAATAACTGTGTATTGTTTACTATCTCTGTGTGTTGTTTACAATCTCTGTGGATTGTTTACTATCTCTGTGTATTGTTTACTATCTCTGTGTATTGTTTACAATCTCTATTGTTTACTATCTCCGCGTATTGTTTAATAACTGTGTATTGTTTACTATCTCTGTGTATTGTTTACTATCTCTGTGTATTGTTTACTATCTCTGTGTATTGTTTACAATCTCTGTATTGTTTACTATCTCCGCGTATTGTTTAATAACTGTGTATTGTTTACAATCTCTGTATTGTTTACTATCTCTGTGTGTTGTTTACTATCTCTGTGTATTGTTTACTATCTCTGTGTATTGTTTACTATCACTGTATTGTTTACTATCTCTGTGTATTGTTTACTATCTCTGTGTATTGTTTACAATCTCTGTGTATTGTTTACTATCTCTGTATTGTTTACTATCTCTGTGTATTGTTTACAATCTCTGTGTATTGTTTACTGTCTCTGTGTATTGTTTACAATCTCCGTGTATTGTTTACTATCTCTGTGTATTGTTTACTATCTCTGTGTATTGTTTAATAACTCTGTATTGTTTACTCTCTCTGTGTATTGTTTACTATCTCTGTGTATTGTTTACTATCTCTGTATTGTTTACTATCTCTGTATTGTTTATTATCTCTGTGTATTGTTTACTATCTCTGTATTGTTTACTCTCTCTGTGTATTGTTTACTATCTCTGTGTATTGTTTACTATCTCTGTATTGTTTACTATCTCTATTGTTTATTATCTCTGTGTATTGTTTACTATCTCTGTATTGTTTACTATCTCTGTGTATTGTTTACTATCTCTGTGTATTGTTTACTATCTCTGTATTGTTTACTATCTCTGTGTATTGTTTACTATCTCTGTATAGTTTACAATCTCTGTATTGTTTACTATCTCTGTGTATTGTTTACTATCTCTGTGTATTGTTTACTATCTCTGTGTATTGTTTTTTATCTCTGTGTATTGTTTACTATCTCTGTGTATTGTTTACTATCTCCGCATATTGTTTACTAACTCTGTGTATTGTTTACTATCTCTGTGTATTGTTTACTATCTCTGTATTGTTTACTATCTCCGCGTATTGTTTAATAACTGTGTATTGTTTACTATCTCTGTGTATTGTTTACTATCTCTGTGTATTGTTTACTATCTCTGTATTGTTTATTATCTCTGTGTATTGTTTACTATCTCTGTGTATTGTTTACTATCTCCGCATATTGTTTACTATCTCTGTATTGTTTACTATCTCTGTGTATTGTTTACTATCTCCGCGTATTGTTTACTATCTCTGTGTATTGTTTACTATCTCTGTGTATTGTTTACTATCTCTGTGTATTGTTTACTATCTCTGTGTATTGTTTACTATCTCTGTGTATTGTTTACTAACTCTGTGTATTGTTTACTATCTCTGAATTGTTTACTATCTCTGTGTATTGTTTACTATCTCTGTGTATTGTTTACTATCTCCGCGTATTGTTTACTATCTCTGTGTATTGTTTACTATCTCCGCGTATTGTTTACTATCTCTGTGTATTGTTTACTATCTCTGTATTGTTTACTATCTCTGTGTATTGTTTACTATATCTGCATATTGTTTACTATCTCTGTGTATTGTTTACTATCTCTGTGTATTGTTTACTATCTCCGCATATTGTTTACTCTCTCTGTGTATTGTTTACTAACTCTGTATTGTTTACTATCTCTGTATTGTTTACTATCTCTGTGTATTGTTTACTATCTCTGTGTATTGTTTACAATCTCTGTGTATTGTTTACTAACTCTGTGTATTGTTTACTATCTCTGTGTATTGTTTAGAATCTCTGTGTATTGTTTAGAATCTCTGTGTATTGTTTACTAACTCTGTATTGTTTACTATCTCTGTTTATTGTTTACTACCTCCGCATATTGTTTACAATCTCTGTGTGTTGTTTACTATCTCTGTATTGTTTACTATCTCTGTGTATTGTTCACTATCTCTGTGTATTGTTTACTATCTCTGTGTATTGTTTACAATCTCTGTGTATTGTTTACTGTCTCTGTATTGTTTACTGTCTCTGTATTGTTTACTATCTCTGTGTATTGTTTACAATCTCTGTGTATTGTTTACTATCTCTGTGTATTGTTTACTATCTCTGTGTATTGTTTACTAACTCTGTATTGTTTACTATCTCTGTTTATTGTTTACTATCTCTGTTTATTGTTTACTATCTCTGTGTATTGTTTACTATCTTTGTATTGTTTACTATCTCTGTGTATTGTTTACTAACTCTGTGTATTGTTTACTATCTCTGTATTGTTTACTATCTCCGCATATTGTTTACTATCTCTGTGTATTGTTTACTATCTCTGTATTGTTTACTATCTCTGTGTATTGTTTACTATCTGTGTATTGTTTACAATCTCTGTGTATTGTTTACTATCTCTGTGTATTGTTTACTAACTCTGTGTATTGTTTACTATCTCTGTGTATTGTTTAGAATCTCTGTGTATTGTTTACTAACTCTGTGTATTGTTTACTATCTCTGTTTATTGTTTACTACCTCCGCATATTGTTTACAATCTCTGTGTTGTTTACTATCTCTGTATTGTTTACTATCTCTGTGTATTGTTTACTGTCTCTGTATTGTTTACTATCTCTGTGTATTGTTTACAATCTCTGTGTATTGTTTACAATCTCTGTATTGTTTACTGTCTCTGTATTGTTTACTATCTCTGTGTATTGTTTACAATCTCTGTGTATTGTTTACTATCTCTGTGTATTGTTTACTATCTCTGTGTATTGTTTACTAACTCTGTATTGTTTACTATCTCTGTTTATTGTTTACTATCTCTGTGTATTGTTTACTATCTTTGTATTGTTTACTATCTCTGTGTATTGTTTACTATCTCTGTATTGTTTACTATCTCTGTTTATTGTTTACTATCTCTGTATTGTTTACAATCTCTGTATTGTTTACTATCTCCGCTTATTGTTTAATAACTGTGTATTGTTTACTATCTCTGTGTGTTGTTTACAATCTCTGTGTATTGTTTACTATCTCTGTGTATTGTTTACTATCTCTGTGTATTGTTTACAATCTCTGTATTGTTTACTATCTCCGCGTATTGTTTAATAACTGTGTATTGTTTACTATCTCTGTGTATTGTTTACTATCTCTGTGTATTGTTTACTATCTCTGTGTATTGTTTACAATCTCTGTATTGTTTACTATCTCCGCGTATTGTTTAATAACTGTGTATTGTTTACAATCTCTGTATTGTTTACTATCTCTGTGTGTTGTTTACTATCTCTGTGTATTGTTTACTATCTCTGTGTATTGTTTACTATCACTGTATTGTTTACTATCTCTGTGTATTGTTTACTATCTCTGTATTGTTTACAATCTCTGTGTATTGTTTACTATCTCTGTGTATTGTTTACTATCTCTGTATTGTTTACTATCTCTGTGTATTGTTTACAATCTCTGTGTATTGTTTACTGTCTCTGTGTATTGTTTACAATCTCCGTGTATTGTTTACTATCTCTGTGTATTGTTTACTATCTCTGTGTATTGTTTAATAACTCTGTGTATTGTTTACTCTCTCTGTGTATTGTTTACTATCTCTGTGTATTGTTTACTATCTCTGTATTGTTTACTATCTCTGTATTGTTTATTATCTCTGTGTATTGTTTACTATCTCTGTATTGTTTACTATCTCTGTGTATTGTTTACTATCTCTGTGTATTGTTTACTATCTCTGTATTGTTTACTATCTCTGTGTATTGTTTACTATCTCTGTATAGTTTACAATCTCTGTATTGTTTACTATCTCTGTGTATTGTTTACTATCTCTGTGTATTGTTTACTATCTCTGTATTGTTTTTTATCTCTGTGTATTGTTTACTATCTCTGTGTATTGTTTACTATCTCCGCATATTGTTTACTAACTCTGTGTATTGTTTACTATCTCTGTGTATTGTTTACTATCTCTGTATTGTTTACTATCTCCGCGTATTGTTTAATAACTGTGTATTGTTTACTATCTCTGTGTATTGTTTACTATCTCTGTGTATTGTTTACTATCTCTGTATTGTTTATTATCTCTGTGTATTGTTTACTATCTCTGTGTATTGTTTACTATCTCCGCATATTGTTTACTATCTCTGTATTGTTTACTATCTCTGTGTATTGTTTACTATCTCCGCGTATTGTTTACTATCTCTGTGTATTGTTTACTATCTCTGTGTATTGTTTACTATCTCTGTGTATTGTTTAGAATCTCTGTGTATTGTTTACTAACTCTGTGTATTGTTTACTATCCCTGTGTATTGTTTACTAACTCTGTATTGTTTACTATCTCTGTGTATTGTTTACTAACTCTGTGTATTGTTTACTATCTCTGTGTATTGTTTACTAACTCTGTGTATTGTTTACTATCTCTGTGTATTGTTTACAATCTCTGTATTGTTTACTATCTCTGTGTATTGTTTACTATCTCTGTGTATTGTTTACTATCTCTGTATTGTTTAGAATCTCTGTGTATTGTTTACTATCTCTGTGTATTGTTTACTATCTCTGTATTGTTTAGAATCTCTGTGTATTGTTTACTATCTCTGTGTATTGTTTACTATCTCTGTGTATTGTTTACTATCTCCGTGTATTGTTTACTATCTCTGTGTATTGTTTACTATCTCTGTGTATTGTTTAATAACTCTGTGTATTGTTTACTATCTCTGTGTATTGTTTACTATCTCTGTGTATTGTTTACTATCTCTGTATTGTTTACTATCTCTGTATTGTTTCATATCTCTGTGTATTGTTTACTATCTCTGTATTGTTTACTATCTCTGTGTATTGTTTACTATCTGTGTGTATTGTTTGCTATCTCTGTATTGTTTACTATCTCTGTGTATTGTTTACTATCTCTGTGTATTGTTTACTATCTCTGTATTGTTTACTATCTCTGTGTATTGTTTACTATCTCTGTGTATTGTTTACTATCTCTGTGTATTGTTTATTATCTCTGTGTATTGTTTACTATCTCCGCATATTGTTTACTAACTCTGTGTATTGTTTACTATCTCTGTATATTGTTTACTATCTCTGTGTATTGTTTACTATCTCCGCGTATTGTTTAATAACTGTGTATTGTTTACTATCTCTGTATTGTTTACTATCTCTGTGTATTGTTTACTATCTCTGTGTATTGTTTATTATCTCTGTGTATTGTTTACTATCTCCGCGTATTGTTTACTATCTCCGCGTATTGTTTACTATCTCTGTGTATTGTTTACTATCTCCGCGTATTGTTTACTATCTCTGTGTATTGTTTACTATCTCTGTGTATTGTTTACTATCTCTGTGTATTGTTTACTATCTCTGTGTATTGTTTAGAATCTCTGTGTATTGTTTACTAACTCTGTGTATTGTTTACTATCCCTGTGTATTGTTTACTAACTCTGTATTGTTTACTATCTCGGTGTATTGTTTACTAACTCTATTATTTACTATCTCTGTGTATTGTTTAGAATCTCTGTGTATTGTTTACTATCTCTGTGTATTGTTTAGAATCTCTGTGTATTGTTTACTATCTCTGTGTATTGTTTAGAATCTCTGTGTATTGTTTACTAACTCTGTGTATTGTTTACTATCTCTGAATTGTTTACTATCTCTGTGTATTGTTTACTATCTCTGTGTATTGTTTACTATCTTTGTGTATTGTTTACTAACTCTGTGTATTGTTTACTATCTCTGTGTATTGTTTACTAACTCTGTGTATTGTTTAATGTCTCTGTGTATTGTTTACTATCTCTGTGTATTGTTTACTATCTCCGCATATTGTTTACTCTCCCTGTGTATTGTTTACTATCTCTGTATTGTTTACTATCTCCGCATATTGTTTACTATCTCTGTGTATTGTTTACTATCTCTGTATTGTTTACTATCTCTCTGTATTGTTTACTATCTCTGTACTGTTTACTATCTCTGTGTATTTTTTACTATCTCTGTATTGTTTACTATCTCTGTGTATTGTTTACTATCTCTGTGTATTGTTTACTAACTCTGTGTATTGCAAACCGTAGCAATGGATGAAGCCGTCATTCTGTAAAAACTGCTTGCACGCGCATGCTGATTCAATGTGACTCTGGCGCAGTGCAATTCTCTCGTTGCAACGATAATAAAATCAACTGTGTCCCTGCATCCAGCCGGGGTCTCGTGTTTTCTCCAGGCCACACAAGTTTGACAGGCAGCCCTTACCAAATGAACAAATCCCAAGAAGTGTAACTCAGAAATCCACCAACAACCGTCTCACACTAGAAATAGCTTTCCTCTAACCCCGTGCTGTACCAGCGCTGTGAGTGTTTGATGGGGACGGTGTAGAGGGAGCTTTACTTTGTATCTAACACAGTGCTGTACCTGTCCTGGGAATGTTTGATGGAGACAGTGTAGAGGGAGCTTTACTCTGTATCTAACCCCATGCTGTACCTGTCCTGTGAGTGTTTGATGGGGACAGTGTAGAGGGAGCTTTACTCTGTATCTAACCCTGTGCTGTACCTGTCCTGTGAATGTTTGATTGGGACAGTGTCGAGGGAGCTTTACTCTGTATCTGACCCTGTGCTGTACCTGTCCTGTGAGTGTTTGATTGGGACAGTGTAGATGGAGCTTTACTCTTTATCTAACCCCGTGCTGTGCCTGTCCTGGGAATGATTGATGGGGACAGTGTAGATGGAGCTTTACTCTGTATCTAACCCCGTGCTGTACCTGTCCTGGGAGTGTTTGATGGGGACAGTGTAGAGGGAGCTTTATTCTGTATCTAACCCTGTGCTGTACCCGTCCTGGGAGTGTTTGATGGGGACAGAGTAGGGGGAGCTTTCCTCTGTATCTAACCCCATGCTGTACCAGCCCTGTGAGTGTTTGATGCGGACAGTGAAGAGGGAGCTTTACTCTTTATCTAACCCCGTGCTGTTCCCGTCCGAGGAGTGTTTGATGGGGACAGTGGAGAGGGAGCTTTACTCTGTATCTAACCCCGTGCTGTACCTGTCCGTGGAGTGTTTGTTTGGCACAGTGTAGAGGGAGCTTTACTCTGTATCTAACCCCGTGATGTACCTGTCCTGGCAGTGTTTGATGGGGACAGTGTAGAGGGAGCTTTAACCTATATCTAACTCCGTGCTGTTCCTGTCCTGGCAGTGTTTGATGGGGACAGTGTAGAGGGAGCTTTACTCTGTATCTAACCCCGTACTGTACCTGTCCTGGGAGTGTTTGATGGGAACAGTGTAGCGGGAGCATTACTCTGTATCTAACCCCGTGCTGCACCTGCCCTGGTGAGTGTTTGATGGGGACAGTGTAGAGGGAGCTTTACTCTGTATCTAACCTCTTGCAGTACCTGTCTTAGGAGTGTTTGATGGGGACAGAGTAGAGGAGCTTTACTCTGTATCTAACCCCGTGCTGTACTATGCCCTGGGAGTGTTTGATGGTGACGGTTTGCAGGGAGCTTTACTCTGTATCTAACACCGTGCTGTACTTGTCCTGGGAATGTTTGATGGGGACAGTGTAGAGGGAGCTTTACTCTGTATCTAACCCCATGCTGTACCTGTCCTGTGAGTGTTTGATGGGGACAGTGTAGAGGGAGCTTTACTCTGTATCTAACCCTGTGCTGTACCAGTCCTGTGAGTGTTTGATGGTGACAGTGTAGAGGGAGCTTTCCTCTGTATCTAACCCTGTGCTGCACCTGTCCTGTGAGTGTTTGATTGGGACAGTGTAGATGGAGCTTTACTCTTTATCTAACCCAGTGCTGTACCTGTCCTGGGAATGTTCGATGGGGACAGTGTAGAGGGAGCTTTACTCTGTATCTAAACCCATGCTGTACCTGTCCTGTGAGTGTTTGATGCAGACAGTGTAGAGGGAGCTTTACTCTGTATCTAACCCCATGCTGTACCTGTCCTGTGAGTGTTTGATGGGGACAGTGTAGAGGGAGCTTTACACTGTATCTCATGCTGTGCTGTACCTGTCCTGGGAATGTTTGATGTGGACAGTGTACAGGGAGCATTGCTCTGTATCTAACCCAGTGCTGTACCTGTCCTGGGAATGTTTGATGGGGACAGTGTAGAGGGAGCTTTACTCTGTGTCTCACCCCGTGCTGTACCTGTCCTGGGAGTGTTTGATGGGGACAGTGTACAGGGAGCTTTATTCTGTACCTAACCCCGTGCTGTACCTGTCCTGGCAGTGTTTGATGGGGACAGTGTAGAGGGAGCTTTAATCTATATCTAACCCCGTGCTGTACCTGTCCTGGGAGTGTTTGATGGGGACAGTGTAGAGGGAGATTTAATCTATATCTTACCCCGTGCTGCACCTGTTGTGGGAGTGTTTGATGTGGACAGTGTACAGGGAGCATTGCTCTGTATCTAACACCGTGCTGCAGCTGCCTTGGGAGTGATTGATGGGGACAGTGTAGAGGGATCTTTACTCTGTGTCTAACCTCGTGCTGTACCTGTCCTATGAGTGTTTGATGGGGACAGAGTAGGGGGAGCTTTAATTTGTATCTAACCCCGTGCTGTACTTGCCCTGGGAGTGTTTGATGGGGACAGTGTAGAGGGAGCTTTATTCTGTATCTAACCCTGTGCTGTACCCGTCATGGGAATGTTTGATGGGGACAGAGTAGGGGGAACTTTACTCTGTATCTAACACCGTGCTGTACTTGTCTTGGGAGTGTTTGATGGGGACAGTGTAGAGTGAGCTTTACTCTGTATCTAACCCAGTGCTGTACCTGTCCTGGGAGTGTTTGATGGGGACAGTGTAGAGGGAGCTTTACTCTGTATCTAACCCAGTGCTGCACCTGTCCTGGGAATGTTTGATGGGGACAGTGTAGAGGGAGCTTTACTCTTTATCTAACCCCGTGCTGTGCCTGTCCTGGGAGTGTTTGATGGGGACAGTGTAGAGGGAGCTTTACTCTGTATCTAACCCCGTGCTGTACCTGTCCTGGGAGTGTTTGATGGGGACAGTGTAGAGTGAGCTTTATTCTGTATCTAACCCCGTGCTGTACCTGTCCTGGGAGTGTTTGATGGGGACAGTGTAGATGGAGATTTACTCTATATCTAACCCTGTGCTGTACCGGTCCTGGGAGTGTTTGATGGGGACAGAGTAGGGGGAGCTTTACTCTGTATCTAACCCCGTGCTGTACTTGTCTTGGGAGTGTTTGATGGGGACAGTGTAGAGGGAGCTTTACTCTCTATCTAACCCAGTGCTGTACCTGTCCTGGGAATGTTTGATGGGGACAGTGTAGAGTGAGCTTACTCTGTATGTAACCCCGTGCAGTACATGTCCAGGGAGTGTTTGATGGGGACGGTGTAGAGGGAGCTTTACTCTGTATCTAACCCAGTGCTGTACCTGTCCTGGGAATGTTTGATGGGGACAGTGTAGAGGGAGATTTACACTGTATCTAACCCCATGCTCTACCTGTCCTGTGAGTGTTTGATTGGGACAGTGTTGAGGGAGCTTTACTCTGTATCTAACCCTGTGCTGTACCTGTCCTGTGAGTGTTTGATTGGGACAGTGTAGATGGAGCCTTACTCTTTATCTAACCCTGTGCTGTGCCTGTCCTGGGAATGTTTGATGGGGACAGTGGAGAGGGAGCTTTACTCTGTATCTAACCCCGTGCTGTACCTGTCCTGGGAGTGTTTGAAGGGGACAGTGTAGAGGGAGCTTTTCTCTGTATCTAACCCCGTGCTGTAACTGTCCTGGGAGTGTTTGATGGGGACAGTGTAGAGGAACCTTTAATCTATATCCAACCCCGTGCTGTACCTGTCCTGGGAGTGTTTGATGTGGACAGTGTAGAGGGAGCATTACTCTGTATCTAACCCCGTGCTGTACCTGTCCTGGGAGTGTTTGATGGGGACAGTGTAGAGGGAGCATTACTCTGTATCTAACCCCGTGCTGTACCTGTCCTGGGAATGTTTGATGGGGACAGTGTAGAGGGAGCTTTACTCTGTATGTAACCTCGTGCTGTACCTGTCTTAGGAGTGTTTGATGGGGACAGAGTAGGGGAGCTTTACTCTGTATCTAACCCCGTGCTGTACTATGCCCTGGGAGTGTTTGATGGTGACGGTGTGGAGGGAGCTTTACTCTGTATCTAACACTGTGCTGTACCTGTCCTGGGAATGTTTGATGGGGACAGTGTAGAGGGAGCTTTACTCTGTATCTAACCCCATACTCTATCTGTCCTGTGAGTGTTTGATGGGGACAGTGTAGAGGGAGCTTTACTCTGTATCTAACCCTGTGCTGTACTAGTCCTGTGAGTGTTTGATGGTGACAATGTAGAGGGAGCTTTCCTCTGTATCTAACCCTGTGCTGCACCTGTCCTGGGAGTGTTTGATTGGGACAGTGTAGATGGAGCTTTACTCTTTATCTAACCCAGTGCTGTACCTGTCCTGGGAATGTTTGATGGGCACAGTGTAGAGGGAGCTTTACTCTGTATCTAAACCCATGCTGTACCTGTCCTGTGAGTGTTTGATTCAGACAGTGTGGAGGGAGCTTTACTCTGTATCTAACCCCATGCTGTACCTGTCCTGCGAGTGTTTGATGGGGAAAGTGTAGAGGGAGCTTTATACTGTATCGAGCCCCATGCTGTGCCTGTCCTGGGAATGTTTGATGTGGACAGTGTAGAGGGAGCTTTACTCTGTATCTAACTCCATGCTGTACCTGTCCTGGGAGTGTTTCATGGGAACAGTGTAGCGGGAGCTTTATTCTGTATCTAACCCCGTGCTGTACCTGTCCTGGCAGTGTTTGATGGGGACAGTGTAGAGGGAGCTTTTATCTATATCTAACCCCGTGCTGTACCTGTCCTGGGAGTGTTTGATGGGGACAGTGTAGAGGGAGCTTTACTCTTTATCTAACGCAGTGCTGTACCTGTCCTGGGAATGTTTGATGGGGACAGTCTAGACGGAGCTTTACTCTGTATCTAAACCCATGCTGTACCTGTCCTGTGAGTGTTTGATGCCCCACAGAACTCATTTCTCGTTTTCTTGACTGCCTTCTCTCTCCCCTTGTCCAATCCCTCTACACCTCCATCCCCCACCAGGATGGTCGGAGGGTCCTTAGCTTCTTCCTCGAACAGAGGCCCGAACAATCCCCATCCACCACTACTCTCCTCCGTCTGGCTGAACTTGTTCTCACGTTGAACAATTTCTCCTTCAACTCCTCTCACTTTCTCCAAATAAAAGTTGTGGCTATGGGTACCCGCATGGGCCCCAGCTATGCCTGTCTCTTTATGGGGTATGTGGAACATTCCTTGTTCCAGTCCTACCCCGGCCCCTTCCACAACTTTTTCTCCGGTACATCGATGATTACTTCGGTGCCGCTTCATGCTCTCATCGGGACTTGGAAAAATTTATTAATTTTGCTTCCAATCTCCACCCCTCCATCATTTTCACGTGGTCCATCTCTGACACTTCCCTTCCCTTCCTTGACCTCTCTGTCTCAATCTCTGGTGATAGACTGTCCACCAATATCCATTACAAACCCACCGACTCCCACAGCTACCTCGACTACAGCTCCTCACACCCCGCTTCCTGTAAGGACTCCATCCCATTCTCCCAGTTCCTTCGCCTTCGTCGCATCTGTTCCGATGATGCTACCTTCAAAAACGGTTCCTCTGACATGTCCTCCTTCTTCCTTAACCGAGGTTTTCCACCGACGGTCGTTGACAGGGCCCTCAACCGTGTCCGGCCCATCTCCCGCGCATCCGCCCTCACGCCTTCTCCTCCCTCCCAGAAACATGATAGGGTCCCCCTTGTCCTCACTTATCACCCCACCAGCCTCCGCATTCAAAGGATCATCCTCCGCCATTTCCGCCAACTCCAGCATGATGCCACCACCAAACACATCTTCCCTTCACCCCCCTTATCGGCATTCCGTAGGGATCGCTCCCTCCGGGACACCCTGGTCCACTCCTCCATCACCCCCTACTCCTCAACCCCCTCCTATGGCACCACCCCATGCCCACGCAAAAGATGTAACACCTGCCCCTTCACTTCCTCTCTCCTCACCGTCCAAGGGCCCAAACATTCCTTTCAAGTGAAGCAGCATTTCACTTGCATTTCCCCCAACTTAGTCTACTGCGTTCGTTGCTCCCAATGTGGTCTCCTCTACATTGGAGAGACCAAACGTAAACTGGGCGACCGCTTTGCAGAACACCTGCGGTCTGTCCGCAAGAATGACCCAAACCTCCCTGTCGCTTGCCATTTTAACACTCCACCCTGCTCTCTTGCCCACATGTCTGTCCTTGGCTTACTGCATTGTTCCAGTGAAGCCCAACGCAAACTGGAGGAACAACACCTCATCTTCCGACTAAGCACCTTACAGCCTTCCGGTCTGAATATTGAATTCAATAACTTTAGGTCGTGAGCTCCCTCCCCCATCCCCACCCCCTTTCTGTTTCCCCCTTTTTTTCCCCCTTTTTTTTCCCTATAAATTTTATAGATTTTTCTTTTCCCACCTATTTCCATTATTTTTAAATATTTTAAAATCTTTTATGCTCCCCCCACCCCCACTAGAGCTGTACCTTGAGTGCCCTACCATCCATTCTTAATTAGCACATTCGTTTAGATAATATCACCAACTTTAACTTTAACACCTATGTGTTCTTTTGTACCATTGTCACTGACATCTTTTGATGATCTGCTTCTATCACTGCTTGTTTGTCTACACAACCATCTCTGTCTCTCTCTCTCTCTCCGCCCCCCCCACACACACCTTAAACCAGCTTATATTTCAACTCTTTCTTGGACTCGAAATCAAGTTCTGTCGAAGGGTCATGAGGACTCGAAACGTCAACTCTTTTCTTCTCCGCCGATGCTGCCAGACCTGCTGAGTTTTTCCAGGTAATTCTGTTTTTGTTTTGGATTTCCAGCATCCGCAGTTTTCTTTGTTTTTATCTCTGAGCTTTACTCTGTGTCTAACCTCGTGCTGTACCTGTCCTATGAGTGTTTGATGGGGACAGAGTAGGGAGAGCTTTACTCTGTATCTAACCCCGTGCTGTACTTGCCCTGGGAGTGTTTGATGGGGACAGTGTAGAGTGAGCTTTACTCTGTATCTGACCCCATGCTGTACCTGTCCTGTGAGTGTTTGATGGGGACAGTGTAGATGGAGCTTTACTCTTTATCTAACCCCGTGCTGTACCTGTCCTGGGAATGTTTGATGGGGACCGTGTACAGGGAGTATTACTCTGCATCTAACCCTGTGCTGCACCTGTCCTGGGAGTGTTTGATGGGGACAGTGTAGAGGGAGCTTTACTCTGTATCTAACCTCGTGCTGTACCTGTCCTAGGAGTGTTTGTTGGGGACAGAGTAGGGGGACCTTTACTCTGTATCTAACCCCGTGCTGTATTTGTCCTGGGAGTGTTTGATGGGGACGGTGTTGAGGGAGCTTTACTCTGTATCTAACCCAGTGCTGCACCTGTCCTGGGAATGTTTGATGGGGACAGTGTAGAGGGAGCTTTACTCTGTATCTAACCCAGTGCTGTTCCTGTCCTGTGAGTGTTTGAACGGGACAGTGTAGAGGGAGCTTTATTCTGTATCTAACCCCGTGCTGTACCTGTCCCGGGAGTGTTTGATGGGGACAGTGTGGAGGTAGCTTTCCTCTGTATCTCACCCCGTGCTGTACCTAAGTGCACATCTTGCCAGGATTGCGGGATTACTGAGGGCGTGCCGCACTGTCGGATCGTCAGTACTGAGGGAGTGCCACGCTGTCGGAGGGTCAGTACCGAGGGAGTGCCGCACTGTCGGAGGGTCAGTACTGACGGAGCGCCGCACAGTCGGAGGGTCAGTACTGAGGGAGCGCCGCACTGTCGGAGGGTCAGTACTGAGGGAGCGCCGCGCTATCGGAGGGTCAGTACTGAGGGAGCGCCGCACTGTCAGAGGGTCAGTACTGAGGGAGCGCCGCACTGTCAGAGAGTCAGTACTGAGGGAGCGCCACACTGTCGGAGGGTCAGTACTGAGGGAGCACCGCACTGTCGGAGGGTCAGTACCGAGGGTGAGCCGCACTTTCGGAGGTTCAGTACCGAGGGTGAGCCGCACTGTCGGAGGGTCAGTACTGAGGGAGTGCCGCACTGTCGGAGGGTCAGTACTGAGGGTGAGCCGCACTGTCGGAGGGTCAGTACTGAGGGAGTGCCGCACTGTCGGACGGTCAGTACCGAGGTTGAGCCGCACTGTTCGAGGGTCAGTACCGAGGGTGAGCCGCACTGTCGGAGGGTCAGTACCGAGGGTGAGCCGCACTGTCCGAGGGTCAGTACTGAAGGAGCACCGCACTGTCGGAGGGTCAGTACCGAGGGTGAGCCGCACTGTCAGAGGGTCAGTAATGAGTTCCCTCCGGTGTCCTGTGGCCCAATAGTTATCCCTCAGCCAATATCACTGAAGGAAGCAGATGATTTGGGTCCTTATCAAATTGCTGTTTGTGGGATCTTGCTGTGCACCAATTGGCTGCAGCGTTCCCTACGCTACAAAGTGAGCACGATTTGAAAGTCCCTCATTGGCTGTGAAGGGCTTTGGGACATCCTGAGGTTGGTGAAGGACACCAGGGGAAGGGGGTGTTTCCCTCTATCTCTCTCTCTGGGTGATGGGATGGGGCCATTCGGCCCCTCGAGACCATGCTACTG
Organism: Isurus oxyrinchus; assembly: GCA_026770705.1. Lineage (NCBI taxonomy): Eukaryota > Metazoa > Chordata > Chondrichthyes > Lamniformes > Lamnidae > Isurus > Isurus oxyrinchus. The sequence goes on from JANJGN010002808.1 coordinate 28,696, forward strand.
TCCGGCTCGATGGTGATCCCGGGTTCCACAGTTCGAGCCTCTGCGCCTGCCTCGCCAGTCCCACGCCCCAAGGTGCCAGGGGCTGTCCCCCTCGATGTCCCCCCTCCCCTTCCACCACCCCCACCCCCACCCCCACCCCCAGGCCTCCAATCCTTCCCGATGGATTTTCCCCGGGGCGATTCCCCATTTTCCTGGTGCTGGGCCGCGAAGCTGTGGCCTCTGTCGCCCCCTGGTGCTGCCTCCCCAGGACTGCAAGGAACTGCAGCTCCACCACGTCAGGATCTGCCCTCGAGTCTGGCAGCCCCTCGCTCTTCCCTCCCTACCCCCCCCCCCCCCCCCCACCCCCCCCACCTCCTCCCCACCACCGCTCCCACTCCCCACCACTTCGGAGGGGTTGGGGCCCTCTGTCCGACCGGCCAGCAGGCGTATTCTCCACCTCCCCCCGACTCAACCCCTCCTCCAACCCTGTCGATTCCTGAGAAAGGGCCAAGTGCAAAAATAAAGAAATAGTGTCCAGTCCAGTGACGATGGGGGGAAATATCTCTTTAATGCTTCACGGGGCTCGTGCCCGCGGGACAGGGTTGCAACGTAAACCATCGCGTGACAAGGCCGCAATCTCTCCATCTCTCTCTCTCTCTCTCTCCCCCCGCCCCGAGGCTCCCCAAGAGTCAAGGCACTGTCAGTCCCGTTGACCGAGGCTCGAGTCCAGCGACTGGTGGGGTCCGCCAAGACTCCAGGGCCGGGCAGCCCCTCCCCCTGCCCGAGCCGTGGCGCTATCTCTCCCTCTCTCTCTCTCTCTCACCTTTGACCCCCCTCCCCCGGGCAGGCTCCGTTTCAGGCCTAGTCGGCACCCGAAGGCCTCCCCTTTCTCCCACGTACCCGACCCGCCTCGCCTTCCTGTCCCCAAGGCCCCGGCCCTTCAGGGGACACTTGATTAAGGTGGGTTTGCGTTCCTAGAGCGAGTAACAAGGGTCCAGATCAAACGACTGGGCCTGTATTGTTCTGTCCCCAAACCCCCTGCCTCCGCCCCCCCCCACCTCCGGCCCTCAAGCAGCCCTCGCTCGGGACGATTCTGGCCTCCCCTGGACAAGTGACCGTGCCGGATGGGCTGCAATGGTGTCTGAGGGGGAGAGGTGGGGGGGCATGTCAGCTCCCAGCCCCACGCCCCACTGCCACCAGCTCAGGTCACCTCTTCCACCACAGATCAGAGAGGGAGGGCCTTCGGTGACTGGTTCATGGGCAGTAACTTCTGAACCCTCCCTGGCCAGACGTGGAGAGGCTCGTACAGCCGGCCAGGAGGCCATTCGGCCCATCTGGCTCTATACTATCCAATTAATCCCACTACTCCCAACCCCAGCTCCTCCCCGAATCGCCCTGCAAATTTCCAGTATTTATCCGATTCCCCCTCTTTGAAAGTTCCTATTGAATCTGCTTCCACCGCCCTTTCAGGCAGCGCCTTCCAGATCACAGCAACTCGCTGTGTAAATAAAAACAAATTCTCCTCATCTCCCCCTCTGGTTCCCTTCCCGATTCTCTTCAATCTGTGTCCCCTCTGGTTACCGACCCTCCTGCCCAGTGGAAACAGTTTCTCCTCATTTACTCTGTCCAAACCCCCTTCCTGATTCCGAACGCCTCAATTCAATCTCCCCCTTAACTTTAACTTAGCTTTACTCTCTACCTAACCCCGTGCCTGTACCTGTCCTGGGAGTGTTTGATGGGGACAGTGTAGAGAGAGCTTTACTCTGTACTAACCCCGTGCTTTACCTGTCCTGGGAGTGTTTGATGGGGACAGAGTAGAGGGAGCTTTACTCTATCTAACCCTGTGCTGTACTTGCCCTGGGAGTGTTTGATGGGGACAGTGTAGAGGGAGCTTTACTCTGTATCTAACCCTGTGCTGTACCTGTCCTGTGAGTGTTTGATGGGGACAATGTAGAGGGAGCTTTACTCTGTATCTAACCCCGTGCTGTACCTGTCCTGTGAGTGTGTGATTGGGAGAGTGTAGAGGGAGATTTACTCTGTATCTAACCCCGTGCTGTACCTGTCCTGGGAGTGTTTGATGGGGATAGTGTAAAGCGAGCTTTACTCTGTATCTAACCCTGTGCTGTACCTATCCTGTGAGTGTTTGATTGGGAGAGTGTAGAGGGAGATTTACTCTTTATCTAACCCCGTGCTGTGCCTGTCCTGGGAATGTTTGATGGGGACAGTGTAGAGGGAGCTTTACTCTGTATCTCACCCCGTGCTGTACCTGCCTGCACATCTCGCCAGGATTGCGGGATTACTGATGGAGTGCCGCACTATCGGAGGGTCAGTACTGAGGGAGCGCCGCACTGTCGGAGGGTCAGTACTGAGGGAGTGCCGCACTGTCGGAGGGTCAGTACTGAGGGAGTGCTGCACTGTCGGAGGGTCAGTACTGAGGGAGTGCCGCACTGTCGGAGGGTCATTACTGAGGGAGCGCCGCACTGTCGGAGGGTCAGTACTGAGGGAGCGCCGCGCTATCAGAGGGTCAGTACTGAGGGAGCGCCGCACTGTCAGAGGGTCAGTACTGAGGGAGCACCGCACTGTCAGAGAGTCAGTACTGAGGGAGCGCCGCACTGTCGGAGGGTCAGTACTGAGGGAACACCGCACTGTCGGAGGGTCAGTACCGAGGGTGAGCCGCACTGTCGGAGGGTCAGTACCGAGGGTGAGCCGCACTGTCGGAGGGTCAGTACCGAGGGTGAGCCGCACTGTCGGAGGGTCAGTACCGAGGGTGAGCCGCACTGTCGGAGGGTCAGTACTGAGGGAGTGCCGCACTGTCGGAGGGTCAGTACCGAGGGTGAGCCGCACTGTCGGAGGGTCAGTACTGAGGGTGAGCCGCACTGTCGGAGGGTCAGTACTGAGGGAGTGCCGCACTGTCGGAGGGTCAGTACCGAGGGTGAGCCGCACTGTCGGAGGGTCAGTACTGAGGGAGCACTGCACTGTCGGAGGGTCAGTACCGAGGGTGAGCCGCACTGTCGGAGGGTCAGTAGTGAGTTCCCTCCGGTGTCCTGTGGCCCAATAGTTATCCCTCAGCCAATATCACTGAAGGAAGCAGATGATTTGGGTCCTTATCAAATTGCTGTTTGTGGGATCTTGCTGTGCACCAATCGGCTGCAGCGTTCCCTACGCTACAAAGTGAGCACGATTTGAAAGTCCCTCATTGGCTGTGAAGAGCTTTGGGACATCCTGAGGGTGGTGAAGGACACCAGGGGAAGGGGGTGTTTCCCTCTATCTCTCTCTCTGGGCGATGGGATGGGGCCATTCGGCCCCTCAAGACCATGCTACTGTCCAGCTGGATGGTGATCCCGGGTTCCACAGTTCGAGCCTCTGCGCCCGCCTCGCCAGTCCCACGCCCCAAGGTGCCAGGGGCTGTCCCCCTCGATGTCCCCCCTCCCCTTCCACCACCCCCACCCCCACCCCCAGGCCTCCAATCCTTCCCGATGGATTTTCCCCGGGGAGATTCCCCATTTTCCTGGTGCTGGGCCGCGAAGCTGTGGCCTCTGTCGCCCCCTGGTGCTGCCTCCCCAGGACTGCGAGGAACTGCAGCTCCACCACGTCAGGACCTGCCCTCGAGTCTGGCAGCCCCTCGTTCTTCCCTCCCTACCCCCCCCCACACCTCCTCCCCACCACTGCGGAGGGGTTGGGGCCCTCTGTCCGACCGGCCAGCAGGCGTATTCTCCACCTCCCCCCGACTCAACCCCTCCTCCAACCCTGTCGACTCCTGAGAAAGGGCAAAGTGCAAAAATAAAGAAATAGTGTCCAGTCCGGTGACGATGGAGGGAAAAATCTCTTTAATGCTTCACGGGGCTCATGCCCGCGGGACAGGGTTGCAACGTCAACCATCGCGTGACAAGGCCGCAATCTCTCCATCTCTCTCTCTCTTTTTCTCCCCCCCGAGGCTCCCCAAGGGTCAAGGCACTGTCAGTCCCGTTGACCGAGGCTCGAGTCCAGCGACTGGTGGGGTCCGCCAAGCCTCCAGGGCCGGGCAGCCCCTCCCCCTGCCCCGACCCTGGCGCTATCTCTCCCTCTCTCTCTCTCTCACCTTTGACCCCCCTCCCCCGGGCAGGCTCCGTTTCAGGCCTAGTCGGCACCCGAAGGCCTCCCCTTTCTCCCACATACCCGACCCGCCTCGCCTTCCTGTCCCCAAGGCCCCGGCCCTTCAGGGGACACTTGATTAAGGTGGGTTTGCGTTCCTAGAGCGAGTAACAAGGGTCCAGATCAAACGACTGGGCCTGTATTGTTCTGTCCCCAAACCCCCTGCCTCCGCCCCCCCCACCTCCGGCCCTCAAGCAGCCCTCGCTCGGGACGATTCTGGCCTCCCCTGGACAAGTGACCGTGCCGGATGGGCTGCAATGGTGTCTGAGGTGGAGAGGTGAGGGGGCATGTCAGCTCCCAGCCCCACGCCCCACTGCCACCAGCTCAGGTCACCTCTTCCACCACAGATCAGAGAGGGAGGGCCTTCGGTGACTGGTTCACGGGCAGTAACTTCTGAACCCTCCCTGGCCAGACGTGGAGAGGCCCTTACAGCCGGCCAGGAGGCCATTCGGCCCATCTGGCTCTATGCTATCCAATTAATCCCACTCACCCCACCCCCAACTCCTGCCCCAATCGCCCTGCAAATTTCAAGTATTTATCCGATTCCCCCCTTTTGACAGTTCCTATTGAATCTGCTTCCACCGCCCTTTCAGGCAGCGCCTTCCAGATCACAGCAACTCGCTGTGTAAATAAAAACAAATTCTCCTCATCTCCCCCTCTGGTTCCCTTCCCGATTCTCTTCAATCTGTGTCCCCCTCTGGTTACCGACCCTCCTGCCCAGTGGGAACAGTTTCTCCTCATTTACTCTGTCCAAACCCCCTTCCTGATTCCGAACGCCTCGATTCAATCTCCCCCTTAACTTTAACTTAGCTTTACTCTGTACCTAACCCCGTGCCTGTACCTGTCCTGGGAGTGTTTGATGGGGACAGTGTAGAGGGAGCTTTACTCTGTATCTAACCCCGTGCTGTACCTGTCCTGGGAGTGTTTGATGGGGACAGTGTAGAGGGAGCTTTACTCTGTACCTAACCCCGTGCCTGTACCTGTCCTGGGAGTGTTTGATGGGGACAGTGTAGAGGGAGCTTTACTCTGTATCTAACCCTGTGCTGTAGCTGTCCTGGGAGTGTTTGATGGGGACAGTGTAGAGGGAGCTTTACTCTGTATCTAACCTCGTGCTGTACCTGTCCTAGGAGTGTTTGTTGGGGACAGAGTAGGGGGAGCTTTACTCTGTATCTAACCCCGTGCTGTACTTGTCCTGGGAGTGTTTGAATGGGATGGTGTAGAGGGAGCTTTACTCTGTATCTAACCCCGTGCTGTACCTGTCCTGGGAATGTTTGATGGGGACAGTGTGGAGGGAGCTTTACTCTGTATCTAACCCCATGCTGTACCTGTCCTGTGAGTGTTTGATGGGGAAAGTGTAGAGGGAGCTTTACACTGTATCTAATGCTGTGCTGTACCTGTGCTGTGAGTGTTTGATTGGGACAGTGTAGATAGAGCTTTACTCTTTATCGAGCCCCGTGCTGTGCCTGTCCTGGGAATGTTTGATGGGGACAGTGTAGAGGGAGCTTTACTCTGTATCTAACTCCGTGCTGTACCTGTCCTGGGAGTGTTTGATGGGAACAGTGTAGCGGGAGCTTTATTCTGTATCTAACCCCGTGCTGTACCTGTCCTGGCAGTGTTTGATGGGGACAGTGTAGAGGGAGCTTTTATCTATATCTAACCCCGTGCTGTACCTGTCCTGGGAGTGTTTGATGTGGACAGTGTACAGGGAGCATTGCTCTGTATCTAACACCGTGCTGTACCTGTCCTGGGAGTGTTTGATGGGGACAGTGTAGAGGGAGCTTTACTCTGTATCTAACCCCGTGCTGTACCTGTCCTGGGAATGTTTGATGGGGACAGTCTAGAGGGAGCTTTACTCTGTATCTAAACCCATGCTGTCCCTGTCCTGTGAGTGTTTGATGCCCCACAGAACTCATTTCTCGTTATCTTGACTCCCTTCTCGCTCCCCTTGTCCAGTCCCTTCCCACCTACATCCGTGATTCCTCTGACACCTTACGTCACATCAACAATTTCCAGTTCCCTGGCTCCAACCGCTTCCTCTTCACCATGGACGTCCAATCCCTCTACACCTCCATCCCCCACCAGGATGGTCTGAGGGCCCTTCGCTTCTTCCTCGAACAGAGGCCCGAACAATCCCCATCCACCACTACTCTCCTCCGTCTGGCTGATCTTGTTCTCACGTTGAACAATTTCTCCTTCAACTCCTCTCACTTTCTCCAAATAAAAGTTGTGGCTATGGGTACCCGCATGGGCCCCAGCTATGCCTGTCTCTTTATGGGATATGTGGAACATTCCTTGTTCCAGTCCTACCCCGGCCCCCTTCCACAACTTTTTCTCCGGTACATCGATGATTACTTCGGTGCCGCTTCATGCTCTCGTCGGGACTTGGAAAAATTTATTAATTTTGCTTCCAATCTCCACCCCTCCATCATTTTCACGTGGTCCATCTCTGACACTTCCCTTCCCTTCCTTGACCTCTCTGTCTCAATCTCTGGTGATAGACTGTCCACCAATATCCATTACAAACCCACCGACTCCCACAGCTACCTCGACTACAGCTCCTCACACCCCGCTTCCTGTAAGGACTCCATCCCATTCTCCCAGTTCCTTCGCCTTCGTCGCATCTGTTCTGATGATGCTACCTTCAAAAACGGTTCCTCTGACATGTCCTCCTTCTTCCTTAACCGAGGTTTTCCACCGACGGTCGTTGACAGGGCCCTCAACCGTGTCCGGCCCATCTCCCGCGCATCCGCCCTCACGCCTTCTCCTCCCTCCCAGAAACATGATAGGGTCCCCCTTGTCCTCACTTATCACCCCACCAGCCTCTGCATTCAAAGGATCATCCTCCGCCATTTCCGCCAACTCCAGCATGATGCCACCACCAAACACATCTTCCCTTCACCCCCCTTATCGGCATTCCGTAGGGATCGCTCCCTCCGGGACACCCTGGTCCACTCCTCCATCACCCCCTACTCCTCAACCCTCTCCTATGGCACCACCCCATGCCCACGCAAAAGATGTAACACCTGCCCCTTCACTTCCTCTTTCCTCACCGTCCAAGGGCCCAAACATTCCTTTCAAGTGAAGCAGCATTTCACTTGCATTTCCCCCAACTTAGTCTACTGCATTCGTTGCTCCCAATGTGGTCTCCTCTACATTGGAGAGACCAAACGTAAACTGGGCGACCGCTTTGCAGAACACCTGCGGTCTGTCCGCAAGAATGACCCAAACCTCCCTGTCGCTTGCCATTTTAACACTCCACCCTGCTCTCTTGCCCACATGTCTGTCGTTGGCTTACTGCATTGTTCCAGTGAAGCCCAACGCAAACTGGAGGAACAGCACCTCATCTTCCGACTAAGCACCTTACAGACTTCCGGTCTGAATATTGAATTCAATAACTTTAGGTCGTGAGCTCCCTCCCCCATCTCCACCCCCTTTCTGTTTCCCCCTTTTTTTCCCCCTTTTTTTTCCCTATAAATTTTATAGATTTTTCTTTTCCCACCTATTTCCATTATTTTTAAATATTTTAAAATCTTTTATGCTCCCCCCACCCCCACTAGAGCTGTACCTTGAGTGCCCTACCATCCATTCTTAATTAGCACATTCGTTTAGATAATATCACCAACTTTAACTTTAACACCTATGTGTTCTTTTGTACCATTGTCACTGACATCTTTTGATGATCTGCTTCTATCACTGCTTGTTTGTCTACACAAGCACCTCTGTCTCCCTCTCTCTCTCTCTCCGCCCCCCCACACACACACCTTAAACCAGCTTATATTTCAACTCTTTCTTGGACTCGAAATCAAGTTCTGTCGAAGGGTCATGAGGACTCGAAACGTCAACTCTTTTCTTCTCCGCCGATGCTGCCAGACCTGCTGAGTTTTTCCAGGTAATTCTGTTTTTGTTTTGGATTTCCAGCATCTGCAGTTTTGTTTTGTCTTTATCTCTGAGCTTTACTCTGTGTCTAACCTCGTGCTGTACCTGTCCTATGAGTGTTTGATGGGGACAGAGTAGGGAGAGCTTTACTCTGTGTCTAACCTCGTGCTGTACCTGTCCTATGAGTGTTTGATGGGGACAGAGTAGGGAGAGCTTTACTCTGTATCTAACCCCGTGCTGTACCTGTCCTGGGAGTGTTTGATGGGGACGGTGTAGAGGGAGCTTTACTCGGTATCTGACCCCATGCTGTACCTGTCCTGTGAGTGTTTGATGGGGACAGTGTGAGGGAGCTTTACTCTGTATCTAACCCTGTGCTGTACTTGTCCTGTGAGTGTTTGATGGGGACAATGTCGAGGGAGCTTTACTCTGTATCTCACCCTTTGCTGTACCTGTCCTGTGAGTGTTTGATTGGGACAGTGTAGATGGAGCTTTACTCTTTATCTAACCCTGTGCTGTGCCTGTCCTGGGAATGTTTGATGGGGACAGTGTAGAGGGAGCGTTACTCTGTATCTAACCCGGTGCTGTACCTGTCCTGGGAGTGTTTGATGGGGACAGAGTAGGGAGAGCTTTACTCTGTGTCTAACCTCGTGCTGTACCTGTCCTATGAGTGTTTGATGGGGACAGAGTAGGGAGAGCTTTACTCTGTGTCTAACCTCGTGCTGTACCTGTCCTATGAGTGTTTGATGGGGACAGAGTAGGGAGAGCTTTACTCTGTATCTAACCCCGTGCTGTACCTGTCCTGGGAGTGTTTGATGGGGACGGTGTAGAGGGAGCTTTACTCGGTATCTGACCCCATGCTGTACCTGTCCTGTGAGTGTTTGATGGGGACAGTGTGAGGGAGCTTTACTCTGTATCTAACCCTGTGCTGTACTTGTCCTGTGAGTGTTTGATGGGGACAATGTCGAGGGAGCTTTACTCTGTATCTCACCCTTTGCTGTACCTGTCCTGTGAGTGTTTGATTGGGACAGTGTAGATGGAGCTTTACTCTTTATCTAACCCTGTGCTGTGCCTGTCCTGGGAATGTTTGATGGGGACAGTGTAGAGGGAGCGTTACTCTGTATCTAACCCGGTGCTGTACCTGTCCTGGGAGTGTTTGATGGGGACAGTTTAGAGGAGCTTTATTCTGTATCTAACCCCGTGCTGTACCTGTCCTGAGAGTGTTTGATGGGGACAGTGTAGAGGCAGCTTTACTCTGTATCAAACCCCGTGCTGTACCTGTCCAGGGAGTGTTTGATGGGGACAGTGTAGAGGGAGCTTTATTCTGTATCTAACCCCGTGCTGTACCTGTCCTGGGAGTGTTTGATGGGGACAGTGTAGCGGGAGCCTTCCTCTGTATCTAACCCTGTGCTGTAACCGTCCTGGGAGTGTTTGATGGGGACAGAGTAGGGGGAGCTTTACTCTGTATCTAACCCCGTGCTGTACTTGCCTTGGGAGTGTTTGTTGGGGTCGGTGTAGAGGGAGCTTTACTCTGTATCTAACCCAGTGCTGTACCTGTCCTGGGAATGTTTGATGGGAACAGTGTAGAGGGTGCTTTACTCTGTATCTAACCCCGTGCTGTACCTGTCCTGGGAGTGTTTGATGGGGACAGTGTAGAGGGACCTTTAATCTATATCTAACCCCGTGCTGTACCTGTCCTGGGAGTGTTTGATGTGGACAGTATACAGGGAGAATTATTCTGTATCTAACCCCGTGCTGCACCTGTCCTGGGAGTGTTTGATGGGGACAGTCTAGATGGAGCTTTACTCTGTATCTAACCTCGTGCTGTACCTGTCCAAGGAGTGTTTGATGGGGACAGAGTAGAGGGAGCTTTACTCTGTATCTAACCCTGTGCTGTACCTGTCCTGTGATTGTTTGATGGGGACAGTGTAGAGGGAGCTTTACTCTGTATCAAACCCGTGCTGTATTGTCCTGTGTGTGTTTGATGGGGACAGAGTAGGGGGAGCTTTACTCTGTATCTAACCCAGTGCTGTCACTGTCCTGGGAGTGTTTGATGGGGACAGTGTAGAGGGAGCTTTACTCTGTATCTAACCCCATGCTGTACCTGTCCTGGGAGTGTTTGATGGGGACAGTGTAGAGGGAGCTTTACTCTGTATCTAACCCTGTGCTGCAGCTGTCCTGTGAGTGTTTGATTGGGACTGTGTATTGGAGCTTTACTCTTTATCTAACCCCATGCTGTGCCTGTGTTGGGAATGTTTGATGGGGACAGTGTAGAGGGAGCTTTACTCTGTATCTAACCCCATGCTGTACCTGTCCTGGGAGTGTTTGATGGGGACAGTGCAGAGGGAGCTTTATTCTGTATCTAACCCTGTGCTTTACCTGTCCTGGGAGTGTTTGATGTGGGCAGTGTAGAGGGAGCTTTACTCTGTATCTAACCCCGCGCTATACCTGTCCTGGGAGTGTTTGATGGGGACAGTGTAGAGGGAGCTTTAATCTATATCTAAAACCATGCTGTACCTGTCCTGGGAGTGTTTGATGTGGACCGTGTACAGGGAGTATTACTCTGCATCTAACCCTGTGCTGCACCTGTCCTGGGAGTGTTTGATGGGGACAGTGTAGAGGGAGCTTTACTCTGTATCTAACCCAGTGCTGCACCTGTCCTGGGAATGTTTGATGGGGACAGTGTAGAGGGAGCTTTACTCTGTATCTAACCCAGTGCTGTTCCTGTCCTGTGAGTGTTTGAACGGGACAGTGTAGAGGGAGCTTTACTCTGTATCTAACCCCGTGCTGTACCTGTCCCGGGAGTGTTTGATGGGGACAGTGTGGAGGTAGCTTTCCTCTGTATCTCACCCCGTGCTGTACCTAAGTGCACATCTTGCCAGGATTGCGGGATTACTGAGGGCGTGCCGCACTGTCGGATCGTCAGTACTGAGGGAGTGCCACGCTGTCGGAGGGTCAGTACCGAGGGAGTGCCGCACTGTCGGAGGGTCAGTACTGACGGAGCGCCGCACAGTCGGAGGGTCAGTACTGAGGGAGCGCCGCACTGTCGGAGGGTCAGTACTGAGGGAGCGCCGCGCTATCGGAGGGTCAGTACTGAGGGAGCGCCGCACTGTCAGAGGGTCAGTACTGAGGGAGCGCCGCACTGTCAGAGAGTCAGTACTGAGGGAGCGCCACTCTGTCGGAGGGTCAGTACTGAGGGAGCACCGCACTGTCGGAGGGTCAGTACCGAGGGTGAGCCGCACTGTCGGAGGTTCAGTACCGAGGGTGAGCCGCACTGTCGGAGGGTCAGTACTGAGGGTGAGCCGCACTGTCGGAGGGTCAGTACTGAGGGTGAGCCACACTGTCGGAGGGTCAGTACTGAGGGAGTGCCGCACTGTCGGACGGTCAGTACCGAGGTTGAGCCGCACTGTTCGAGGGTCAGTACCGAGGGTGAGCCGCACTGTCGGAGGGTCAGTACCGAGGGTGAGCCGCACTGTCCGAGGGTCAGTACTGAGGGAGCACCGCACTGTCGGAGGTTCAGTACCGAGGGTGAGCCGCACTGTCGGAGGGTCAGTAATGAGTTCCCTCCGGTGTCCTGTGGCCCAATAGTTATCCCTCAGCCAATATCACTGAAGGAAGCAGATGATTTGGGTCCTTATCAAATTGCTGTTTGTGGGATCTTGCTGTGCACCAATCGGCTGCAGCGTTCCCTACGCTACAAAGTGAGCACGATTTGAAAGTCCCTCATTGGCTGTGAAGGGCTTTGGGACATCCTGAGGTTGGTGAAGGACACCAGGGGAAGGGGGTGTTTCCCTCTATCTCTCTCTCTGGGCGATGGGATGGGGCCATTCGGCCCCTCGAGACCATGCTACTGTCCAGCTCGATGGTGATCCCGGGTTCCACAGTTCGAGCCTCTGCGCCTGCCTCGCCAGTCCCACGCCCCAAGATGCCAGGGGCTGTCCCCCTCGGTGTCCCCCCTCCCCTTCCACCACCCCCACCCCCACCCCCACCCCCAGGCCTCCAGTCCTTCCCGATGGATTTTCCCCGGGGAGATTCCCCATTTTCCTGGTGCTGGGCCGCGAAGCTGTGGCCTCTGTCACCCCCTGGTGCTGCCTCCCCAGGACTGCGAGGAACTGCAGCTCCACCACGTCAGGACCTGCCCTCGAGTCTGGCAGCCCCTCGCTCTTCCCTCCCTACCCCCCCCCACACCATCTCTCCACCACTGCGGAGGGGTTGGGGCCCTCTGTCCGACCGGCCAGCAGGCGTATTCTCCACCTCCCCCCGACTCAACCCCTCCTCCAACCCTGTCGACTCCTGAGAAAGGGCAAAGTGCAAAAATAAAGAAATAGTGTCCAGTCCGGTGACGATGGAGGGAAAAATCTCTTTAATGCTTCACGGGGCTCATGCCCGCGGGACAGGGTTGCAACGTCAACCATCGCGTGACAAGGCCGCAATCTCTCCATCTCTCTCTCTCTTTCTCTCCCCCCCGAGGCTCCCCAAGGGTCAAGGCACTGTCAGTCCCGTTGACCGAGGCTCGAGTCCAGCGACTGGTGGGGTCCGCCAAGCCTCCAGGGCCGGGCAGCCCCTCCCCCTGCCCCGGCCCTGGCGCTATCTCTCCCTCTCTCTCTCTCTCACCTTTGACCCCCCTCCCCCGGGCAGGCTCCGTTTCAGGCCTAGTCGGCACCCGAAGGCCTCCCCTTTCTCCCACGTACCCGACCCGCCTCGCCTTCCTGTCCCCAAGGCCCCGGCCCTTCAGGGGACACTTGATTAAGGTGGGTTTGCGTTCCTAGAGCGAGTAACAAGGGTCCAGATCAAACGACTGGGCCTGTATTGTTCTGTCCCCAATCCCCCTGCCTACCCCCCCCCCACCTCCGGCCCTCAAGCAGCCCTCGCTCGGGACGATTCTGGCCTCCCCTGGACATGTGACCGTGCCGGATGGGCTGCAATGGTGTCTGAGGTGGAGAGGTGAGGGGGCATGTCAGCTCCCAGCCCCACGCCCCACTGCCTCCAGCTCAGGTCACCTCTTCCACCACAGATCAGAGAGGGAGGGCCTTCGGTGACTGGTTCACGGGCAGTAACTTCTGAACCCTCCCTGGCCAGACGTGGAGAGGCCCTTACAGCCGGCCAGGAGGCCATTCGGCCCATCTGGCTCTATGCTATCCAATTAATCCCACTCACCCCACCCCCAACTCCTGCCCCAATCGCCCTGCAAATTTCAAGTATTTATCCGATTCCCCCCTTTTGACAGTTCCTATTGAATCTGCTTCCACCGCCCTTTCAGGCAGCGCCTTCCAGATCACAGCAACTCGCTGTGTAAATAAAAACAAATTCTCCTCATCTCCCCCTCTGGTTCCCTTCCCGATTCTCTTCAATCTGTGTCCCCCTCTGGTTACCGACCCTCCTGCCCAGTGGGAACAGTTTCTCCTCATTTACTCTGTCCAAACCCCCTTCCTGATTCCGAACGCCTCGATTCAATCTCCCCCTTAACTTTAACTTAGCTTTACTCTGTACCTAACCCCGTGCCTGTACCTGTCCTGGGAGTGTTTGATGGGGACAGTGTAGAGGGAGCTTTACTCTGTATCTAACCCCGTGCAGTACCTGTCCTGGGAGTGTTTGATGGGGACAGTGTAGAGGGAGCTTTACTCTGTACCTAACCCCGTGCCTGTACCTGTCCTGGGAGTGTTTGATGGGGACAGTGTAGAGGGAGCTTTACTCTGTATCTAACCCTGTGCTGTAGCTGTCCTGGGAGTGTTTGATGGGGACAGTGTAGAGGGAGCTTTACTCTGTATCTAACCTCGTGCTGTACCTGTCCTATGAGTGTTTGATGGGGACAGAGTAGGGAGAGCTTTACTCTGTGTCTAACCTCGTGCTGTACCTGTCCTATGAGTGTTTGATGGGGACAGAGTAGGGAGAGCTTTACTCTGTATCTAACCCCGTGCTGTACCTGTCCTGGGAGTGTTTGATGGGGACGGTGTAGAGGGAGCTTTACTCGGTATCTGACCCCATGCTGTACCTGTCCTGTGAGTGTTTGATGGGGACAGTGTGAGGGAGCTTTACTCTGTATCTAACCCTGTGCTGTACTTGTCCTGTGAGTGTTTGATGGGGACAATGTCGAGGGAGCTTTACTCTGTATCTCACCCTTTGCTGTACCTGTCCTGTGAGTGTTTGATTGGGACAGTGTAGATGGAGCTTTACTCTTTATCTAACCCTGTGCTGTGCCTGTCCTGGGAATGTTTGATGGGGACAGTGTAGAGGGAGCGTTACTCTGTATCTAACCCGGTGCTGTACCTGTCCTGGGAGTGTTTGATGGGGACAGAGTAGGGAGAGCTTTACTCTGTGTCTAACCTCGTGCTGTACCTGTCCTATGAGTGTTTGATGGGGACAGAGTAGGGAGAGCTTTACTCTGTGTCTAACCTCGTGCTGTACCTGTCCTATGAGTGTTTGATGGGGACAGAGTAGGGAGAGCTTTACTCTGTATCTAACCCCGTGCTGTACCTGTCCTGGGAGTGTTTGATGGGGACGGTGTAGAGGGAGCTTTACTCGGTATCTGACCCCATGCTGTACCTGTCCTGTGAGTGTTTGATGGGGACAGTGTGAGGGAGCTTTACTCTGTATCTAACCCTGTGCTGTACTTGTCCTGTGAGTGTTTGATGGGGACAATGTCGAGGGAGCTTTACTCTGTATCTCACCCTTTGCTGTACCTGTCCTGTGAGTGTTTGATTGGGACAGTGTAGATGGAGCTTTACTCTTTATCTAAGCCTGTGCTGTGCCTGTCCTGGGAATGTTTGATGGGGACAGTGTAGAGGGAGCGTTACTCTGTATCTAACCCGGTGCTGTACCTGTCCTGGGAGTGTTTGATGGGGACAGTTTAGAGGAGCTTTATTCTGTATCTAACCCCGTGCTGTACCTGTCCTGAGAGTGTTTGATGGGGACAGTGTAGAGGCAGCTTTACTCTGTATCAAACCCCGTGCTGTACCTGTCCAGGGAGTGTTTGATGGGGACAGTGTAGAGGGAGCTTTATTCTGTATCTAACCCCGTGCTGTACCTGTCCTGGGAGTGTTTGATGGGGACAGTGTAGCGGGAGCCTTCCTCTGTATCTAACCCTGTGCTGTAACCGTCCTGGGAGTGTTTGATGGGGACAGAGTAGGGGGAGCTTTACTCTGTATCTAACCCCGTGCTGTACTTGCCTTGGGAGTGTTTGTTGGGGTCGGTGTAGAGGGAGCTTTACTCTGTATCTAACCCAGTGCTGTACCTGTCCTGGGAATGTTTGATGGGAACAGTGTAGAGGGTGCTTTACTCTGTATCTAACCCCGTGCTGTACCTGTCCTGGGAGTGTTTGATGGGGACAGTGTAGAGGGACCTTTAATCTATATCTAACCCCGTGCTGTACCTGTCCTGGGAGTGTTTGATGTGGACAGTATACAGGGAGAATTATTCTGTATCTAACCCCGTGCTGCACCTGTCCTGGGAGTGTTTGATGGGGACAGTCTAGATGGAGCTTTACTCTGTATCTAACCTCGTGCTGTACCTGTCCAAGGAGTGTTTGATGGGGACAGAGTAGAGGGAGCTTTACTCTGTATCTAACCCTGTGCTGTACCTGTCCTGTGATTGTTTGATGGGGACAGTGTAGAGGGAGCTTTACTCTGTATCAAACCCGTGCTGTATTGTCCTGTGTGTGTTTGATGGGGACAGAGTAGGGGGAGCTTTACTCTGTATCTAACCCAGTGCTGTCACTGTCCTGGGAGTGTTTGATGGGGACAGTGTAGAGGGAGCTTTACTCTGTATCTAACCCCATGCTGTACCTGTCCTGGGAGTGTTTGATGGGGACAGTGTAGAGGGAGCTTTACTCTGTATCTAACCCTGTGCTGCAGCTGTCCTGTGAGTGTTTGATTGGGACTGTGTATTGGAGCTTTACTCTTTATCTAACCCCATGCTGTGCCTGTGTTGGGAATGTTTGATGGGGACAGTGTAGAGGGAGCTTTACTCTGTATCTAACCCCATGCTGTACCTGTCCTGGGAGTGTTTGATGGGGACAGTGCAGAGGGAGCTTTATTCTGTATCTAACCCTGTGCTTTACCTGTCCTGGGAGTGTTTGATGTGGGCAGTGTAGAGGGAGCTTTACTCTGTATCTAACCCCGCGCTATACCTGTCCTGGGAGTGTTTGATGGGGACAGTGTAGAGGGAGCTTTAATCTATATCTAAAACCATGCTGTACCTGTCCTGGGAGTGTTTGATGTGGACCGTGTACAGGGAGTATTACTCTGCATCTAACCCTGTGCTGCACCTGTCCTGGGAGTGTTTGATGGGGACAGTGTAGAGGGAGCTTTACTCTGTATCTAACCTCGTGCTGTACCTGTCCTAGGAGTGTTTGTTGGGGACAGAGTAGGGGGACCTTTACTCTGTATCTAACCCCGTGCTGTATTTGTCCTGGGAGTGTTTGATGGGCACGGTGTTGAGGGAGCTTTACTCTGTATCTAACCCAGTGCTGCACCTGTCCTGGGAATGTTTGATGGGGACAGTGTAGAGGGAGCTTTACTCTGTATCTAACCCAGTGCTGTTCCTGTCCTGTGAGTGTTTGAACGGGACAGTGTAGAGGGAGCTTTACTCTGTATCTAACCCCGTGCTGTACCTGTCCCGGGAGTGTTTGATGGGGACAGTGTGGAGGTAGCTTTCCTCTGTATCTCACCCCGTGCTGTACCTAAGTGCACATCTTGCCAGGATTGCGGGATTACTGAGGGCGTGCCGCACTGTCGGATCGTCAGTACTGAGGGAGTGCCACGCTGTCGGAGGGTCAGTACCGAGGGAGTGCCGCACTGTCGGAGGGTCAGTACTGACGGAGCGCCGCACAGTCGGAGGGTCAGTACTGAGGGAGCGCCGCACTGTCGGAGGGTCAGTACTGAGGGAGCGCCGCGCTATCGGAGGGTCAGTACTGAGGGTGCGCCGCACTGTCAGAGGGTCAGTACTGAGGGAGCGCCGCACTGTCAGAGAGTCAGTACTGAGGGAGCGCCACTCTGTCGGAGGGTCAGTACTGAGGGAGCACCGCACTGTCGGAGGGTCAGTACCGAGGGTGAGCCGCACTGTCGGAGGTTCAGTACCGAGGGTGAGCCGCACTGTCGGAGGGTCAGTACTGAGGGTGAGCCGCACTGTCGGAGTGTCAGTACTGAGGGTGAGCCACACTGTCGGAGGGTCAGTACTGAGGGAGTGCCGCACTGTCGGACGGTCAGTACCGAGGTTGAGCCGCACTGTTCGAGGGTCAGTACCGAGGGTGAGCCGCACTGTCGGAGGGTCAGTACCGAGGGTGAGCCGCACTGTCCGAGGGTCAGTACTGAGGGAGCACCGCACTGTCGGAGGGTCAGTACCGAGGGTGAGCCGCACTGTCGGAGGGTCAGTAATGAGTTCCCTCCGGTGTCCTGTAGCCCAATAGTTATCCCTCAGCCAATATCACTGAAGGAAGCAGATGATTTGGGTCCTTATCAAATTGCTGTTTGTGGGATCTTGCTGTGCACCAATCGGCTGCAGCGTTCCCTACGCTACAAAGTGAGCACGATTTGAAAGTCCCTCATTGGCTGTGAAGGGCTTTGGGACATCCTGAGGTTGGTGAAGGACACCAGGGGAAGGGGGTGTTTCCCTCTATCTCTCTCTCTGGGCGATGGGATGGGGCCATTCGGCCCCTCGAGACCATGCTACTGTCCAGCTCGATGGTGATCCCGGGTTCCACAGTTCGAGCCTCTGCGCCTGCCTCGCCAGTCCCACGCCCCAAGATGCCAGGGGCTGTCCCCCTCGGTGTCCCCCCCTCCCCTTCCACCACCCCCACCCCCACCCCCACCCCCAGGCCTCCAGTCCTTCCCGATGGATTTTCCCCGGGGAGATTCCCCATTTTCCTGGTGCTGGGCCGCGAAGCTGTGGCCTCTGTCACCCCCTGGTGCTGCCTCCCCAGGACTGCGAGGAACTGCAGCTCCACCACGTCAGGACCTGCCCTCGAGTCTGGCAGCCCCTCGCTCTTCCCTCCCTACCCCCCTCCCCACACCATCTCCCCACCACTGCGGAGGGGTTGGGGCCCTCTGTCCGACCGGCCAGCAGGCGTATTCTCCACCTCCCCCCGACTCAACCCCTCCTCCAACCCTGTCGACTCCTGAGAAAGGGCAAAGTGCAAAAATAAAGAAATAGTGTCCAGTCCGGTGACGATGGAGGGAAAAATCTCTTTAATGCTTCATGGGGCTCATGCCCGCGGGACAGGGTTGCAACGTCAACCATCGCGTGACAAGGCCGCAATCTCTCCATCTCTCTCTCTCTTTCTCTCCCCCCCGAGGCTCCCCAAGGGTCAAGGCACTGTCAGTCCCGTTGACCGAGGCTCGAGTCCAGCGACTGGTGGGGTCCGCCAAGCCTCCAGGGCCGGGCAGCCCCTCCCCCTGCCCCGGCCCTGGCGCTATCTCTCCCTCTCTCTCTCTCTCACCTTTGACCCCCCTCCCCCGGGCAGGCTCCGTTTCAGGCCTAGTCGGCACCCGAAGGCCTCCCCTTTCTCCCACGTACCCGACCCGCCTCGCCTTCCTGTCCCCAAGGCCCCGGCCCTTCAGGGGACACTTGATTAAGGTGGGTTTGCGTTCCTAGAGCGAGTAACAAGGGTCCAGATCAAACGACTGGGCCTGTATTGTTCTGTCCCCAAACCCCCTGCCTACCCCCCCCCCACCTCCGGCCCTCAAGCAGCCCTCGCTCGGGACGATTCTGGCCTCCCCTGGACAAGTGACCGTGCCGGATGGGCTGCAATGGTGTCTGAGGGGGAGAGGTGGGGGGCATGTCAGCTCCCAGCCCCACGCCCCACTGCCACCAGCTCAGGTCACCTCTCCCACCACGGATCAGAGAGGGAGGGCCTTCGGTGACTGGTTCACGGGCAGTAACTTCTGAACCCTCCCTGGCCAGACGTGGAGAGGCTGTTACAGCCGGCCAGGAGGTCATTCAGCCCATCTGGCTCTATGCTATCCAATTAATCCCACTCACCCCACCCCCAGCTCCTGCCCCAATCGCCCTGCAAATTTCGAGTATTTATCCGATTCCCCCTTTTGAAAGTTGCTATTGAATCTGCTTCCACCGCCCTTTCAGGCAGCGCCTTCCAGATCACAGCAACTCGCTGTGTAAATAAAAACAAATTCTCCTCATCTCCCCCTCTGGTTCCCTTCCCGATTCTCTTCAATCTGTGTCCCCCTCTGGTTACCAACCCTCCTGCCCAGTGGGAACAGTTTCTCCTCATTTACTCTGTCCAAACCCCCTTCCTGATTCCGAACGCCTCGATTCAATCTCCCCCTTAACTTTAACTTAGCTTTGCTCTGTATCTAACCCCGTGCTGTACCAGCCCTGTGAGTGTTTGATGGGGACAGTGTAGAGGGAGCTTTACTCTGTATCTAACCCTGTGCTGTACCAGCCCTGTGAGTGTTTGTTGGGGACAGTGTAGAGGGAGCTTTGCTCTGTATCTAACCCCGCGCTGTACCTGTCCTGGGAGTGTTTCATGGGGACAGTGTAGAGGGAGCTTTAATCTATATCTAACCCCGTGCTGTACCTGTCCTGGGAGTGTTCGATGGGGACAGTGTAGAGGGAGCTTTATTCTGTATCTAACCCCGTGCTGTACCTGTCCTGGCAGTGTTTGATGGGGACAGTGTAGAGGGAGCTGTAATCTATATCTAACCCCGTGCTGTACCTGTCCTGGCAGTGTTTGATGGGGACAGTGTAGAGGGAGCTTTAATCTATATCTAAAACCATGCTGTACCTGTCCTGGGAGTGTTTGATGTGGACCGTGTACAGAGAGTATTACTCTGTTTCTAACCCCGTGCTGCACCTGTCCTGGGAGTGTTTGATGGGGACAGTGTAGAGGGAGCTTTACTCTGTATCTAACCTCGTGCTGTACTGTCCTAGGAGTGTTTGATTGGGGACAGAGTAGGGGGACCTTTACTCTGTATCTAACCCCGAGCTGTACTTGTCCTGGGAGTGTTTGATGGGGACGGTGTAGAGGGAGCTTTACTCTGTATCTAACCCAGTGCTGTACGTGTCCTGGGAATGTTTGATGGGGACAGTGTAGAGGGAGCTTTACTCTGTATCTAACCCCGTGCTGTACCTGTCCTGGGAGTATTTGATGGGGACAGTGTAGAGGGAGCTTTACTCTTTATCTAACCCCGTGCTGTACCTGTCCTGGGAGTGTTTGATGGGGACAGTGTAGAGGGAGCTTTACTCTGTATCTAACCCCGTGCTGTACCTGTCCTGGGAGTGTTTGTTGGGGACAGTGTAGAGGGAGCTTTGCTCTGTATCTAACCCCGTGCTGTACCAGCCCTGTGAGTGTTTGTTGGGGACAGTGTAGAGGGAGCTTTGCTCTGTATCTAACCCCGTGCTGTACCTGTCCTGGGAGTGTTTCATGGGGACAGTGTAGAGGGAGCTTTAATCTATATCTAACCCCGTGCTGTACCTGTCCTGGGAGTGTTCGATGGGGACAGTGTAGAGGGAGCTTTATTCTGTATCTAACCCCGTGCTGTACCTGTCCTGGCAGTGTTTGATGGGGACAGTGTAGAGGGAGCTGTAATCTATATCTAACCCCGTGCTGTACCTGTCCTGGCAGTGTTTGATGGGGACAGTGTAGAGGGAGCTTTAATCTATATCTAAAACCATGCTGTACCTGTCCTGGGAGTGTTTGATGTGGACCGTGTACAGAGAGTATTACTCTGTTTCTAACCCCGTGCTGCACCTGTCCTGGGAGTGTTTGATGGGGACAGTGTAGAGGGAGCTTTACTCTGTATCTAACCTCGTGCTGTACTGTCCTAGGAGTGTTTGATTGGGGACAGAGTAGGGGGACCTTTACTCTGTATCTAACCCCGAGCTGTACTTGTCCTGGGAGTGTTTGATGGGGATGGTGTAGAGGGAGCTTTACTCTGTATCTAACCCAGTGCTGTACGTGTCCTGGGAATGTTTGATGGGGACAGTGTAGAGGGAGCTTTACTCTGTATCTAACCCCGTGCTGTACCTGTCCTGGGAGTGTTTGATGGGGACAGTGTAGAGGGAGCTTTCCTCTGTATCTCACCCCGTGCTGTACCTGCCTGCACATCTTGCCAGGATTGCGGGATTACTGAGGGAGCACCGCACTGTCGGAGGGTATGTATTGAGGGAGCACCGCACTGTCGGAGGTTCAGTACTGAGGGAGTGCCGCACTGTTGGAGGGTCAGTACTGAAGGAGTGCCGCACTGTCAGAGGGGTCAGTACTGAGGGAGTGCCGCACTGTCGGGTTGTCAGTACTGAGGGAGTGCCTCGCTGTCGGAGGGTCAGTACTGAGGGAGTGCGCGCTGTCGGAGGTTCAGTACTGACGGAGCGCCGCACTGTCGGAGGGTCAGTACTGAGGGGAGTGCCACATTGTCGGAGGGTCAGTACTGAGGGAGTGCCGCACTGTCGGAGGTTCAGTACTGACGGAGCGCCGCACTGTCGGAGGGTCAGTACTGAGGGAGTGCCACACTGTCGGAGGGGTCAGTACCGACGGAGCGCCGCACAGTCGGAGGGTCAGTACTGAGGGAGCGCCGCACTGTCGGAGGGTCATTAATGAGTTCCCTCCGTATCCTCTGGCCCAATAGTTATCCCTCAGCCAATATCACTGAAGGAAACACATGATTTGGGTCCTTATCAAATTGCTGTTTGCGGGATCTTGCTGTGCACCAATCGGGCTGCAGCGTTCCCTACGCTACAAAGTGAGCACGATTTGAAAGTCCCTCATTGGCTGTGAAGGGCTTTGGGACATCCTG
This sequence comes from Isurus oxyrinchus, assembly GCA_026770705.1. Classification (NCBI taxonomy): domain Eukaryota; kingdom Metazoa; phylum Chordata; class Chondrichthyes; order Lamniformes; family Lamnidae; genus Isurus; species Isurus oxyrinchus. The sequence goes on from JANJGN010002808.1 coordinate 50,424, forward strand.
AGGTTGATGAAGGACACCAGGGGAAGGGTGTGTTTCCCTCTATCTCTCTCTCTGGGTGATGGGATGGGGCCATTCGGGCCCCTCGAGACCATGCTACTGTCCAGCTCGATGGTGATCCCGGGTTCCACAGTTCGAGCCTCTGCGCCCCGCCTCGCCAGTCCCACGCCCCAAGGTGCCAGGGGCTGTCCCCCTCGATGTCCCCCCTCCCCTTCCACCACCCCCCCACCACCCACTCCCACCCCCAGGCCTCCAATCCTTCCTGATGGATTTTCCCCGGGGAGATTCCCCATTTTCCTGGTGCTGGGCCGCGAAGCTGTGGCCTCTGTCGCCCCCTGGTGCTGCCTCCCCAGACTGCGAGGAACTGCAGCTCCACCACGTCAGGACCTGCCCTCGAGTCTGGCAGCCCCTCGCTCTTCCCTCCCTACCCCCCCGCACCCCCACACCTCCTCCCCACCACCGCTCCCACTCCCCACCACTGCGGAGGGGTTGGGGCCCTCTGTCCGACCGGCCAGCAGGCGTATTCTCCACCTCCCCCCGACACAACCCCTCCTCCAACCCTGTCGATTCCTGAGAAAGGGCAAAGTGCAAAAATAATGAAATAGTGTCCAGTCCGGTGACGATGGAGGGAAAAATCTCTTTAATGCTTCACGGGGCTCGTGCCCACGGGACAGGGTTGCAACGTCAACCATCGCGTGACAAGGCCGCAATCTCTCCATCTCTCTCTCTCTCTCTCTTTCTCTCCGCCCCGAGGCTCCCCAAGGGTCAAGGCACTGTCAGTCCCGTTGTCTGAGGCTCGAGTCCAGCGACTGGTGGGGTCCGCCAAGCCTCCAGGGCCGGCAGCCCCTCCCCCTGCCCCGGCCCTGGCGCTATCTCTCCCTCTCTCTCTCTCTCACCTTTGACCCCCCTCCCCCGGCAGGCTCCGTTTCAGGCCTAGTCGGCACCCCGAAGGCCTCCCCTTTCTCCCACGTACCCGACCCGCCTCGCCTTCCTGTCCCCAAGGCCCCGGCCCTTCAGGCGACACTTGATTAAGGTGGGTTTCCTAGAGCGAGTAACAAGGGTCCAGATCAAACGACTGGGCCTGTATTGTTCTGTCCCCAAACCCCCTGCCTCCGCCCCCCCCCACCTCCGGCCCTCAAGCAGCCCTCGCTCGGGACGATTCTGGCCTCCCCTGGACAAGTGACCGTGCCGGATGGGCTGCAATGGTGTCTGAGGGGGAGAGGTGAGGGGGCATGTCAGCTCCCAGCCCCACGCCCCACTGCCTCCAGCTCAGGTCACCTCTCCCACCACGGATCAGAGAGGGAGGGGCCTTCGGTGACTGGTTCATGGGCAGTAACTTCTGAACCCTCCCTGGCCAGACGTGGAGAGGCTCGTACAGCCGGCAGGAGGTCATTCAGCCCCATCTGGCTCTATGCTATCCAATTAATCCCACTACCCCCAACCCTAGCTCCTCCCCCGAATCGCCCTGCAAATTTCAAGTATTTATCCCACTACCCCCCTTTTGAAAGTTGCTATTGAATCTGCTTCCACCGCCCTTTCAGGCAGCGCCTTCCAGATCACAGCAACTCGCTGTGTAAATAAAAACAAACTCTCCTCATCTCCCCCTCTGGTTCCCTTCCCGATTCTCTTCAATCTGTGTCCCCCTCTGGTTACCCACCCTCCTGCCCAGTGGAAACAGTTTCTCCTCATTTACTCTGTCCGAACCCCCCCCCTTCCTGATTCCGAACGCCTCGATTCAATCTCCCCCTTAACCTTCTCCGCTCTGAGGAGAACAATCCCAGCTTCTCCCAGTCTCTCCCCACACGGACTGAAGTCCCACATCCCCAGAAAGGGTGAATCCTCCCCACAAGCAGGAAATGTTTCCCTCCTGCTCCGGAGATCTTCAGGTGAGGGAGGTTCACCCATCATCAAGGGAGAGGCTTCTCATTTCCCATTCGCTGGGCCCTGAACCAAGGTATTTGATGAACAGCACTGGGTGTAAATAAAAAAACAAGATTAAAATCAGAGCAGCTTCCAATTCCACGGGGAGGGTCGGGGGGTGAAGTTTTTAGTGACAGGCTGAATCTACGTAGCGCCTCTAATGGAGTAAAACACCCCAAGGCCATTCACAACAGTGTTATCAGACAGAATCTGACCCCGAGCCGCGTGAGGAGATATTAGGGATGGGGTGACCCAAAGCTCAGTCAGAGAGGCCGGTTTTAAGGAGCGTCTTAAAGGAGGAGAGAGAGGGGCGGAGAGGTTGAGGGAGGGGAATTCCAGAGCTCAGGGCCCCCAGGCAGCTGAAGGCACGGCGGCCAATGCTGGAGCGATGGGAATCGGGGGATGGGCAAGAGGCCGGTAGTGGAAGGGCACAGAGATCTCGGAGGGGTGTAGGGGCTGGAGGAGGTTACAGAGATAGGGAGGGGTTGTAGGGGCTGGAGGAGGTTACAGAGATAGGGAGGGGTGTAGGGGCTGAAGGAGGTTTACAGAGATAGGGAGGGTTGTAGGGGCTGGAGGAGGTTACAGAGATAGGGAAGGGGGTAGGGGCTGGAGGAGGTTACAGAGATAGGGAAGGGGGTAGGGGCTGGAGGAGGTTTCAGAGATAGGGAGGGAGTGTAGGGGCTGGAGGAGGTTACAGAGATAGGGAGGGAGTGTAGGGGCTGGAGGAGGTTACAGAGATAGGGAAGGGGGTTGAGGCTGGAGGAGGCTACAGAGATAGGGAGGGATGTAGGAGCTGGGGGAGGTTACAGAGATAGGGAGGAGTGTAGGGGCTGGAGGAGGTTACAGAGATAGGGAGGGGTGTAGGGGCTGGAGGAGGTTACAGTGATAGGGAGGGGTGTAGGGGCTGGAGGAGGTTACAGAGATAGGGAGGGGGGTGTAGGGGCTGGAGGAGGTTACAGAGATAGGGAGGGGTGTAGGGGCTGGAGGAGGTTACAGAGATAGGGAGGGCTGTAGGGGCTGGAGGAGGTTACAGAGATAGGGAGGGAGTGTAGGGGCTGGAGAAGGTTACGGAGATAGGGAGGGGTGTAGGGGCTGGAGGAGGTTACAGAGATAGGGAGGGGTGTAGGGGCTGGAGGAGGTTACAGAGATAGGGAGGGGTGTAGGGGCTGGAGGAGGTTACGGAGATAGGGAGGGGGTGTAGGGGCTGGAGGAGGTTACAGAGATAGGGAGGGGTGTAGGGGCTGGAGGAGGTTACAGAGATAGAGAGGGGTGTAGGCGCTGGAGGAGGTTACAGAGATAGGAGGGGGTGTAGGGGCTGGGAGGAGGTTACAGAGATAGGGAGGGGTGTAGGGGCTGGAGGAGGTTACAGAGATAGGGAGGGTGTGTAGGGACTGGAGGAGGTTACAGAGATAGCGGAGGGGTGTTGGGGCTGGAGGAGGTTACAGAGATAGGGAGGGGTGTAGGGGCTGGAGGAGGTTACAGAGATAGGGAGGGGTGTAGGGGCTGGAGGAGGTTACAGAGATAGGGATGGGTGTAGGGGCTGGAGGAGGTTACAGAGATAGGGAGGGGTGTAGGGACTGGAGGAGGTTACAGAGATAGGGAGGGGTGTTGGGGCTGGAGGAGGTTACAGAGATAGGGAGGGGTGTAGGGGCTGGAGGAGGTTACAGAGATAGGGAGGGGTTGTAGGGGGCTGGAGGAGGTTACAGAGATAGGGAGGGGTGTAGGGGCTGGAGGAGGTTACAGAGATAGGGAGGGGTGTAGGGGCTGGAGGAGGTTACAGAGATAGGGAGGGGTTGTAGGGGCTGGAGGAGGTTACAGAGATAGGCAGGGGTGTAGGGGCTGGAGGAGGTTACAGAGATAGGGAGGGGTATAGGGGCTGTAGGAGATTACAGAGATAGGGAGGGGTGGTAGGGGCTGGAGAAGGTTACGGAGATAGGGAGGGGTGTAGGGGCTGGAGGAGGTTACAGAGATAGGGAGGGGTGTAGGGGCTGGAGGAGGTTACAGAGATAGGGAGGGGGTGTAGGGGCTGGAGGAGGTTACAGAGATAGGGAGGGGTGTAGGGGCTGGAGGAGGTTACAGAGATAGGGAGGGAGTGTAGGGGCTGGAGGAGGTTACAGAGATAGGGAGGGGTGTAGGGGCTGGAGGAGGTTACAGAGATAGGGAGGGGTGTAGGGGCTGGAGGAGGTTACAGAGATAGGGAGGGAGTGTAGGGGCTGGAGAAGGTTACGGAGATAGGGAGGGGTGTAGGGGCTGGAGGAGGTTACAGAGATAGGGGAGGGGTGTAGGGGCTGGAGGAGGTTACAGAGATAGGGAGGGGTGTAGGGGCTGGAGAAGGTTACGGAGATAGGGAGGGGTGTAGGGGCTGGAGGAGGTTACAGAGATAGGGAGGGGTGTAGGGGGCTGGAGGAGGTTACAGAGATAGAGATGGGTGTAGGCGCTGGAGGAGGTTACAGAGATAGGGAGGGGTGTAGGGGCTGGAGGAGGTTACAGAGATAGGGAGGGGGTTGTAGGGGCTGGAGGAGGTTACAGAGATAGGGAGGGGTGTAGGGACTGGAGGAGGTTACAGAGATAGGGAGGGGTGTTGGGGCTGGAGGAGGTTACAGAGATAGGGAGGGGTGTAGGGGCTGGAGGAGGTCACAGAGATAGGGAGGGGGTGTAGGGGCTGGAGGAGGTTACAGAGATAGGGATGGGTGTAGGGGCTGGAGGAGGTTACAGAGATAGGGAGGGGTGTAGGGACTGGAGGGAGGTTACAGAGATAGGGAGGGGTGTTGGGGCTGGAGGAGGTTACAGAGATAGGGAGGGGGTGTAGGCGCTGGAGGAGGTTACAGAGATAGGGAGGGGGTGTAGGGGCTGGAGGAGGTTACAGAGATAGGGAGGGGTGTAGGGGCTGGAGGAGGTTACAGAGATAGGGAGGGGTGTAGGGGCTGGAGGAGGTTACAGAGATAGGGAGGGGTGTAGGGGCTGGAGGAGGTTACAGAGATAGGGAGGGGTGTAGGGGCTGGAGGAGGTTACAGAGATAGGGAGGGGTGTAGGGGCTGGAGGAGGTTACAGAGATAGGGAGGGGTGTAGGGGCTGGAGAAGGTTACGGAGATAGGAGGGGTGTAGGGGCTGGAGGAGGTTACAGAGATAGGGAGGGGTGTGTAGGGGCTGGAGGAGGTTACAGAGATAGAGAGGGGTGTAGGCGCTGGAGGAGGTTACAGAGATAGGGAGGGGTGTAGGGGCTGGAGGAGGTTACAGAGATAGGGAGGGGTGGTGTAGGGACTGGAGGAGGTTACAGAGATAGGGAGGGGTGTTGGGGCTGGAGGAGGTTACAGAGATAGGGAGGGGTGTAGGGGCTGGAGGAGGTTACAGAGATAGGGAGGGGTGTAGGGGCTGGAGGAGGTTACAGAGATAGGGATGGGTGTAGGGGCTGGAGGAGGTTACAGAGATAGGGAGGGGTGTAGGGACTGGAGGAGGTTTACAGAGATAGGGAGGGGTGTTGGGGCTGGAGGAGGTTACAGAGATAGGGAGGGGTGTAGGGGCTGGAGGAGGGTTACAGAGATAGGGAGGGGTGTAGGGGCTGGAGGAGGTTACAGAGATAGGGAGGGGTGTAGGGGCTGGAGGAGGTTACAGAGATAGGGAGGGGGTGTAGGGGCTGGAGGAGGTTACAGAGATAGGGAGGGGTATAGGGGCTGGAGGAGATTACAGAGATAGGGAGGGGTGTAGGGGCTGGAGAAGGTTACGGAGATAGGGGGTGTAGGGGCTGGAGGAGGTTACAGAGATAGGGAGGGGTGTAGGCGCTGGAGGAGGTTACAGAGATAGAGAGGGGTGTAGGCGCTGGAGGAGGTTACAGAGATAGGGAGGGGTGTAGGGGCTGGAGGAGGTTACAGAGATAGGCAGGGGTGTAGGGGCTGGAGGAGGTTACAGAGATAGGGAGGGGTGTAGGGACTGGAGGAGGTTACAGAGATAGGGAGGGGTGTTGGGGCTGGAGGAGGTTACAGACATAGGGAGGGGTGTAGGGGCTGGAGGAGGTTACAGAGATAGGGGAGGGGTGTAGGGGCTGGAGGAGGTGGCAGAGATAGGGAGGGGTGTAGGGGCTGGAGGAGGTTACAGAGATAGTGAGGGGTGTAGGGGCTGGAGGAGGTTACAGAGATAGGGATGGGTGTAGGGGCTGGAGGAGGTTACAGAGATAGGGAGGGGTGTAGGTACTGGAGGAGGTTACAGAGATAGGGAGGGGTGTTGGGGCTGGAGGAGGTTACAGAGATAGGGAGGGGTGTAGGGGCTGGAGGAGGTTACAGAGATAGGGAGGGGGTGTAGGGGCTGGAGGAGGTTACAGAGATAGGGAGGGGTGTAGGGGCTGGAGGAGGTTACAGAGATAGGAGGGGTGTAGGCGCTGGAGGAGGTTACAGAGATAGGGAGGGGTGTAGGGGCTGGAGGAGGTTACAGAGATAGGGAGGGGTGTAGGGGCTGGAGGAGGTTACAGAGATAGGGAGGGGTGTAGGGGCTGGAGGAGGTTACAGCGATAGGGAGGGGGTGTGGGGGCTGGAGGAGGTTACAGAGATAGGGAGGGGTGTAGGGGCTGGAGGAGGGTTACAGAGATAGGGAGGGGGTTGTAGGGGCTGGAGGAGGTTACAGAGATAGGGAGGGGGACTGAGGATCACGGAAGGATGTGAAAAAGTGGGAGAGGAATTTGAAATCTAGCTCTTCCTGGCAGGGTGACCAACTCTTGGAGAATTAATTAATTAAGGGACACTGGAGGTGCTGGCGATCCTGAAGGATTTGGACGGGAATACCAACCCAGGCACAATAGAACGTTCCCCTGATACCCGCTGTTGACCCCCAAGCATGAACGAGGGCACTTTGGTTCCTGTGTTTCTGAGCCTGACCGACATCGACGAATTCTGCACCAAAACATGGGGGCAGCGGAGTTTTGGGTGAGCCGAAGTTTACAGAGGGGAGATTGTGGGAGAGCAGTCAGGAGCATGTTGGAAGCGCCGAGTCTGGCGGTAACCAAGGCATGGACGAGGGTTTCGGCAGTAGATGAGCTGAGATAGGTGTAAAGTCATCTGCATTACGGAGATAGGTGGTGTCATAAGGGTGTGCTTTATGCCAAATAATAATTTTTTTTATCCAGCGGCCGGAAATCTGAATTGAACTTTTAAAAAACAGACCTTTTAATAACACAGACTAAAGTGTCTTAAAGTCATACCCAAGATGGCTAACCCAAATTTGCATTACTATACACTATCCAATTACTATACATCACTATTCAATTCACTAGAGTGGAGTCAAAAACCCATCAAAGGCACTGATTAAGGGGAGTGTGGAGGGGGGAAGATGTTCCATTAGTCGGAGAGACTAGGACCCGAGGGCACAGCCTCAGAGTAAAGGGAAGGACCTTTTAGAACAGAGATGAGGAGAAACTTCTTTAGCTAGAGAGTGGTGAATCTATGGAATTCATTGCCACAGAAGGCTGTGGAGGCCAGGTCATTGAGTGTATTTAAGACGGAGATAGATAGGTTCTTGATTGGTAAGGGGGTCAAAGGTTCCGGGAGAATGGGGTTGAGAAACTTATCAGCCATGATTGAATGGCAGAGCAGACTTGATGGGCCGAATGGCCTAATTTCTGCTCCTATGTCTTATGGTCTTATGGACTCACATTTTGAAGGTATCTATACCTGAGGTATTCAACTATTGGAGATGGGCCATTAAGACTAATCATTTGGACAACGGGACCCTGGTTAAGCTACCTTCCAGATAGGAGCTAACCGAGTCACCTTTGGAATACACAGACACAGTTTTTATTTTTGAATCTTCGGGCAGTTCCAGTGGGGAAGATCGCAGGACGAGCCAGTCCTTTGTATGTTTTCAGCACAGTTATTCTCAGCAAAACTGAGGACAAGCTGAGGGAGAAGACCAAAGTGGGGTCCATCCTGCCTCCGTCTCTCTCCAGCCTACCTGGTAAAGCTATGAACCCTGTTTGCTGGCAGACTGAGATCTTCTAAGCGAATCCAACCCAAAGAACAACCAACGCAATTGTCCACATCTTTAAATTGGGGGCAATGAGACTGTCAAATTCACCATGAAGCGAGGTGATCGCCAAGCTACAGAGTGGACACAATTTCACTTTTCCCAGAAAACTAATTTGGCCAACCTATCTTTCCCTGCTCTGTAATCCATGTGTGTGCACTAATGTTCGTGTGTGTGTGTGTGTGTGTGTACCTGTGTGTGTGCGTACGAGTGTGTGAGTGAGTGTGTGTGTGAATGTGCAAGTGTGTTCGAGTGTGTGTGTGCACGCGTGTGTGTGCGAGTGTGAGCGCGAGTATGTGTGTGCGCGAGTGAGTGAAAGACAGTGAGTGTGTGTGTGAGTGTACGTGTATGAATGTGTGCGTGCGTACGAGTGTGTGTGTGAATGTGCGAGTGTGTTCAAGTGGATGTGTGAGCGTGTGTGATTGGGTGTGTGAATGTGTGTGTATGTGAGCATGTGTGTGTGCG
>JANJGN010002809.1:5000-58744 GCA_026770705.1 Isurus oxyrinchus
TACAGTCAGGATCCTGTGCATATTCTAAACCGCTCCCTCAACCTGCCCTGCCACCTTCAATCTTTTGTGTAGACATATACACCCAACTCTCTTTACCCCATCTTTGAATTGTATCTTTATGTCTCTCCTCATTCTTTTCACCAAAATGAATCATTTCACACTTCTCCGCATTAAAATTCATCTGCCTACTTAACCACCCATTCTACCAGCCCCTCTACGGTCCTCTTTAAGTCCATCACTAACCCCCCTCACTCACAGTTCACAATACTTTAAAGTCTTGTGTCGTCCGTGAATTTGGAGTGGTGCCCTGCACACTGGAGTCTAGGTCACTAATGCGTGTTGAGTTAAAGCAGGGATCCTAGTGTTGACCCCTAGTGCGTCCCACTGCACATCTCTGTCCAGGGCTGAGAAGCAACCACTCCCCATGGCGCTCTCCTGTTTCCTGCAGTCCCACAGCCAACTTCGTACCTCGGACCGCAAGGCGTGACCCGGACCTTCCTGCCGCTTGCCATTTCAATTCGCCGTCTCGCTCTCGTGCCCACGTTTTCCGCCCCTGGCCTGCTGCTATGTCCCAGTGAAGCCCCCAACGCACTCCCGAGGAACTGCACCTCACCTTCCGATTAGGCACTCCCGACGGTTAACAGCTGCACCAGGTAAGTGACAGCCATTTGCTGGCTCATTCCTCAGGGCAATGCCGTGACCAATCAGGATCAATCAGGATCTTGATTGCCAAGATTGACCATGCTTGGCAGTTGACTGTCAGTCACCATCAACTGGTGCATTCTCCATGGCAACGCCTCTGACAATCAGAGACCACATGCCAATCAATCAGCACTCTCTCCTCATACAGTATAAATTGTTGTTTTCCCCTTATTACTGGTACTCTTGCGAGTGTCCTGATGAGTGCAAGATGAAAAGATTTGACACGTCTCTTTATACAGCAAAAGGTAAAATGTTCGGTGGGGTCACACTAAGGGATAATGCAATGAGATCTAAATTATTCACAGCGTGCGTTTGCAAATGCACAGAGTGTGTTAACAAAGGTTGGTGAGCTACAAGTGCAGATATTCACAGGGGAGGTTATAATGTTGTGGTGACAACAGACACCTGGTTTAAATAAGGCCAGGACTGGATATTAAATAGCCGGGATACAAGGGGCTCAGGTAGGTGGGGAAGGAAAGAAAGGACGAAAGGTGGCAGTATTGATTGAGGAGAATATTTCGATGCTGGAGAGAAAATGTCCTACGGGGACCAAGGACAAGATCTATTATACCATGGGCTTTAATATTCCTAACAAGATCGTTATGTAGCACTTTATCAAATAGCTTTTGGAAGTGGGGGGGATAGTGGTGTTTTTGCTGCCACCCGTGTGTTGGATTATCACCATGTGTTGGATTATCACCATGTGTTGGATTATCACCGTGTGTTGGATTATCACCATGTGTTGGATTATCACCATGTGTTGGATTATCACCGTGTTTTGGATTATCACCATGTGTTGGATTATCACCGTGTTTTGGATTATCACCATGTGTTGGATTATCACCATGTGTTGGATTATCACCGTGTTATTATCACCATGTGTTGGATTATCACCGTGTTTTGGATTATCACCATGTGTTGGATTATCACCATGTTTTGGATTATCACCGTGTGTTGAATTATCACCGTGTTGGATTATCACCGTGTTTTGGATTATCACCGTGTGTTGGATTATCACCGTGTGTTGGATTATCACCGTGTGCTGGATTATCACCGTGTGTTGGATTATCACCGTGTGTTGGATTATCATCATGTGTTGGATTATCACCATGTGTTGGATTATCACCATGTGTTGGATTATCACCCTGTGTTGGATTATCACCGTGTGTTGGATTATCACCGTGTGTTGGATTATCACCATGTGTTGGATTATCACCGTGTGTTGGATTATCACCGTGTGTTGGATTATCACCATGTGTTGGATTATCACCGTGTGTTGGATTATCACCGTGTGTTGGATTATCACCAGGTTTTGGATTATCACCATGTGTTGGATTATCACCGTGTGTTGGATTATCACCATGTGTTGGATTATCACCAGGTTTTGGATTATCACCATGTGTTGGATTATCACCATGTGTTGGATTATCACCGTGTGTTGGATTATCACCGTGTGTTGGATTATCACCGTGTGTTGGATTATCACCATGTGTTGGATTATCACCGTGTTTTGGATTATCACCATGTGTTGGATTATCACCGTGTTTTGGATTATCACCATGTGTTGGATTATCACCATGTTTTGGATTATCACCGTGTGTTGGATTATCACCGTGTTGGATTATCACCGTGTGTTGGATTATCACCGTGTTGGATTATCACCGTGTTTTGGATTATCACCGTGTGTTGGATTATCACCGTGTGCTGGATTATCATCGTGTGTTGGATTATCACCGTGTGTTGGATTATCACCGTGTGTTGGATTATCACCGTGTGTTGGATTATCACCAGGTTTTGGCTTCTTCTCCTTTACTGTGTTGTGTTACGTCTCGAAGAGGTTTCCCTTACGCTATGAGTGACTTGGAGATTGTCAGTATTTAGTATTCTTAAACTATTTATTTATATCCAAGACCTCAGGATAAGTGCATTGTTCTTTGAACACAGACTGTTCTCTGTCTTGCTCCCTTGGAGCCTCTTGGTCATCTGATGCTGACATCATGCTTTCGCTTATCACTAACATCATTGTCGAATGAACATAGCCGTTAACCCTTTACTCTGCAGGTGGTGTTGCTGTATTGTCACTGGGCTAGTAATCCAGAGGCCCAGGCAAATGCTCTGGAGGACACGACAGCTGGTGGAATTTAAATTCAATGAATAAAATCAGGAATTGAAAGCGAGTCTCAGGGATGGTAGTCATCATGGATTGTTGTAAAACCCAACTGGGTCACTAATGCCCCTTTAGGGAAGGGAAATCTGCCATCCTTACCCCGGTCTGGCCTACATGTGACTCCAGGCCCACAGCCATGCGGTTGACTCTTAACTGCCCCTCTGAAATGGCCGAGCAAGACCACTCAGTTGAAGGGGGCAATTGGGGATGGGCCACAAATGCTGGCCTTTCTCAGCGATGCCCACGTCCCGTGAGAGAATAAATTAAGTCCACGTAAATCAAATCAACCACATCCCCCTCATCGACTCTTCTCAAAAAAAAAACTCAGTCAAATTAGTTGAACACGATTTGCCCTGAACGAATCCCTTCATTAATTCACCGTTTGCCCGAGTGACTGTCAATTTTGTCCTGAGTTATCATTTCTGGATGGTTTCCCCCAGCGCTGAAGCTAAACTGACTGGCCTGCGGATGCAGGCCTCACCTGTACGCCCATTTTTTTTGAACAAGGGTGTCACATTCCCAGTTCTCCAGTCCCCTGTCCTGCACCTGAGGAAGTTTGGAAGATTATGACCAGTGCGTCCGCAATTTCCACCCTTCATCCCCTCAACATCCTATTTCCTTATTCATTCACAGGATGTGGGTGTCACTGGCTGGGCCCAGCATTTATTGCCCATCCCTAATTGCCCCCTTGAGAAGGTGGGGGGGGGGGGTGAGCCGCCTTCTTGAGCCGCTGCAGTCCCTGTGGTGTAGGTACACCCACCGTGCTGTTAGGGAGGGAGTTCCAGGATTTTGACCCAGCGACAGTGAAGGAACGGCCGATATATTTCCAAGTCAGGATGGTGAGTGGCTCGGAGGGGAACCTCCAGGTGGTGGTGTTCCCCATGTGTCTGCTGCCCTTGTCCTTCTAGATGGTAGCGGTCGTGGGTTTGGAAGGTGCTGTCGAAGGAGCCTTCGATGCATCTCGTCTGGTCCTGGCATCTGGTCAGCTTAAAGTGCAGACAGCCAATCTGAAACCCCACCTCGACCAGTCTCAGAGACCTCCTCTTTCACTAGTATGTGTCAGCTCCCCCTCCTACCTCGCTGGGCGAGTAACATACTGACCAAGAAAATCCCCGTTTTTTTCAAATTCGTTCACGGAGACATGAGCCTTGCTGGGCCAGGCCCGTATTTGTTGCTCACCCCTAGTTGGCCTTTGAACTGAATGGGGCTATTTCAGAGACGGAGCAGTTAAGAGTCAACCATATGGGCTGTGGGCCCTGGAGTCCCGTGTAGGCCAAACAGGGTAAGGACGGCAGATTTCCCTCCCTAAAGGGGGCATTAGTGAACCAGATGGGTTTTTACGAGAATCCATGAAGGCTACCATGATTACCATCACTGAGACTCGCTTTCCAATTCCTGATTTTATTCACTGAATTTAAATTCCATCAGTGAACCAGATGGGTTTTTTTTTAACCAACATGTTCATCATTAGACTTTCAAATCCAATTTTCTTTTTCAAATGAATTCAAGTTCCACCATCTGGCGTTGGTGAGATTCGAGTCAGGGTCCCCACAGCATTACCCCGGGTCTCTGAAATACCAGCCCAGTGACAACACCATCACACCACCTTGACTACTGAAATGCCTGGATAGAGTGGGCGTGGGGAAGATGTTTCCATTAGTAGGAGAGACTAGGACCCAAGGGCACAGCCTCAGAGTAAAGGTAAGACCTTTTAGAACAGAGATGAGGAGAAACTTCTTTAGCCAGAGAGTGGTAAATTTATGGAATTCATTGCCACAGAAGGCTGTGGAGGCCAGGTCATTGAGTGTATTTAAGACGGAGATAGATAGGTTCTTGATTGGTGAGGGGGTCAAAGGTTACGGGGAGAAGGCAGGAGAATGGGGTTGAGAAACTTATCAGCCATGATTGAATGGTGGAGCAGACTCGATGGGCCGAATGGCCTAATTTCTGCTCCTATGTCTCCTGGTCTTACGGAATATTTTGGGGACTCCTGCTCTCTCTGGCCTTTACCCTATTACTACCCCAAATCTGGATTAGCAATAATTAAAGTTCCCCGATATAACTGCTCCATACTATTTGCAACTCTTATTTTTTTTTTCTGGCAAATGCGTCCCCCGATATCCTTCCTGCCAGCTGGTGCCCTGCGGGGTACATCCAGCGGTGTCGGAGTGGGAATTTATGGTCTCTGGCTTTCAGCCAAATAGCAGGTTCAACAGGGGACTTTCAAGAGGGGGGATCGGATAAACACCGGAAGGGGGAAGTCTTGCAGGAGTGTGGTGGGGGGGTGGGAGGGGGAAGAGCGGTGGAGGGGGGTTGGAGGGGTGTTTGAGTTGGTGGAGGGGGAGGGGGGGGGCCGGCGGGGCGGGGGTGGATGCGCGGGAGCGCGACAGATCGGAGCCAGCACAGGCACGAGGGGCTGAGCGGCCTCCTCGTGGGCCGTAAGATCCCGCCAAAGCGCCGCTCGCTTCAGTTCCTGGGCATCACGCCCCAGAGATCAGGTGTTGTCAGCCCCTCCGGGTAGGTGGGGGGGGTGGTGGGGGTTGGAGGTGGGGTGGGGGGGGGGGGGGTGAGCTGGAGCCAGGAACGGGAGATTAACATCCGGCACGCTCTCGAGAGACATGGCTGCCAGATAAACAGTGCGTTTCTTTTCTTGCCTCTCGCAGAGGTAATTGGGGAGAGTGGGGGGTGGGGGGTGAGGGGGGGTGGTGGTAACGAAAGGTTTCGGACGTGGGAGAAAGCGATTGGGCCGGTGGTCAACCCTCAGAAAAGAGGGAGAACCATTAAGGCCTAGCTTTCTCGCAGGCCTTAAAATGGAACCCCAGCGGTGCCGGGGACAGCCTGGTTGGTTTTCACTGGGATTTGGCCAATTTGAGCTGGGTTTTTCTTCCTTCAGGGAAATCCAACCAATCAGGTGAGGGGAGAGGGGGGGGGGGATTTGCTCTCTGATTGGCTGTGGGAAGGGGGCGCATTGGCTTGTCAGGTGACCAATAGCAGGAGTGTTTGGGGAGGGCGGTCACAGGCATGTCTCAGCTAAAGCCCAGCGTTAAGGCCGAGTCGAGCCAACAACCTTTCGACTCTGGGGTCAGTTGCAGTGAGGGCGATTGACCTTTAAAGTTCAGGGTTCGGGCCTCGGTTCCTTAACCTGACAGGAATGGAGCGCTCCCTTTCTCTTGGCCCTTTCCCTCGAAGCCTGTCCGTGTAGGCCTCTGTCCAACTCTCCCGAGCCTCACGTCACTTTGTTATCAATGCTGCCCCTTGGTGGCCGGTCCATGAAGTGCGGTGTGGCAAGAAAGCACCTTGAATTCAGGCAGCGATCTGACTGTCAAACATCCAGAACAACCGAAAGACAGCCACAGACAACGAATGATGCTACTCTTTCGGAAGTAGTGTTGTGACGTGGGAAACAGGGCAGCCAATTTGCACACAGCCAGCTCCCACCAACAGTTATGTCATCAATAAACAGTTTATCTATATAAAAACAAAAAAACTGCGGATGCTGGAAATCCAAAACAAAAACAAAAGCAGAATTACCTGGAAAAACTCAGCAGGTCTGGCAGCATCGGCGGAGAAGAAAAGAGTTGACGTTTCGAGTCCTCATGACCCTTCACTCTGTATCTAACCCCATGCTGCACTGTCAGAAAGTCAGTACTGAGGGAGCGCGCATTGTCGGAGTGTGAGTATTGAGGGAGCGCCGTGATGTTGGAGGGTCAGTGCTGAGGGAGTGCAGCACTGTCGGAGGGTCAGTACTGAGGGAGAACCGCATTGTCGGAACATCAGTGCTGAGGGAGTGCTGCACTGTCGGAGGGTCAGTGCTTAGGGAGTGCTGCACTGTTGGAGGGTCAGTACTGAGGGAGTGCTGCACTGTCGGAGGGTCAGTACTGAGGGAGTGCTGCACTGTCGGAGGGTTAGTACTGAGGGAGTGCCGCACTGTCGGAGGGTCAGTACTGAGGGAGTGCCGCACTGTCAGAGGGTCAGTGCTGAGGGAGTGCCGCACTGTCGGTGGGTCAGTACTGAGTGAGTGCTGCACTGTCGGTGGGTCAGTACTGAGGGTGGGCCGCACTGTCGGAGGTGCTGTCTTTCAGGATGAGCCGTTAAACTGAGGCCTCTGTCTGCCCGCTCGGGGAGGTGTGAAAGATCCCATGGCCTCTGTATTGGGGCTGGGGTTTGGTGAGCAAGTCCTACTGCTTCCTTGGGGCAAATATTTACCCCTCAATAACCATCAATTTAAAACAAAAACCTCATGATCCTCCCATGTGCCCGGTGCCTGTTGCTGGGATCTTGCTGTGCGAAAATCAATTCCGTTGTTTGCTTCCCACGTCCTGACCGTCCGGACACTTCTTGGATCTTGAGCTTTGTTGCCCTTTTCTCCTGAGCACAATCATTGCTGCTGAGCTACCCGTGGGATCTTGCTGTGCACAAATGGCTTCCGCCTCTCCTACTTCACACAGGGAGCACCCATCAGAAGAAAGGACTCCTTTGTTTGTGAAGCCCTTGAACCCATTCATTCCCTCCACATCTCCGTGTGACTTCTAAACACCAGAAACTCTTTGTACCTTCCTTCAGTTCAATCAGATCCAATATTTAAACAGGCATTCTTAGAAACAAACAAATTTACCCTGTATCTAACCGCGTGCTGTACCTGTCCTGGGAGTGTTTGATGGAGACAGTGTAGAGGAAGCTTTACTCTGTATCTAACCCCGTGCTGTACCTGTCCTGGGAGTGTTTGATGGGGACAGTGTAGATGGAGCTTTACTCTGTATCTAACCCCGGGCTGTACCTGTCCTGGGAGTGTTTGATGGGGACAGTGTAGAGGGAGATTTACTCTGTATCTAACCCCGTGCTGTACCTGTCCTGGGAGTGTTTGATGGGGACAGTGTAAAGGGAGCTTTACACTGTATCTAACCCCGTGCTGTACCTGTCCTGGGAGTGTTTGATGGAGACAGTGTAGAGGAAGCTTTACTCTGTATCTAACCCCGTGCTGTACCTGTCCTGGGAGTGTTTGATGGGGACAGTGTAAAGGGAGCTTTACACTGTATCTAACCCTGTGCTGTACCTGTCCTGGGAGTGTTTGATGGGGACAGTGTAGAGGGAGATTTACTCTGTATCTAACCCCGTGCTGTACCTGTCCTGGGAGTGTTTGATGGGGTCAGTGTAGAGGAAGCTTTACTCTGTATCTAACCCTGAGCTGTACCTGTCCTGGGAGTGTTTGATGGGGACAGTGCAAAGGGAGCTTTACACTGTATCGAACCCTGTGCTGTACCTGTCCTGGGAGTGTTTGATGGGGACAGTGTAGAGGGAGCTTTACTCTATATCTAACCCCGTGCTGTACCTGTCCTGTGAGTGTTTGATGGGGACGGTGTAGAGGGAGCTTTACTCTGTATCTAACCCCGTGCTGTACCTGTCCTGGGAGTGTTTGATGGGGACAGTGTAGAGGGAGCTTTATTCTGTACCTAACCCCGTGCTGTACCTGCCCTGGGAGTGTTTGATGGGACAGTGTAGATGGAGCTTTACTCTGTATCTAACCCCGTGCTGTAGCTGTCCTGGGAGTGTTTAATGGGGACAGTGCAGAGGGAGCTTTACTCTGCATCTAACCCCGTGCTGTACCTGTCCTGGGAGTGTTTGATGGGGACAGTGTAGAGGGACCATTCCTCTGTATCTAACCCCGTGCTGTACCTGTCCTGTGAGTGTTTGATGGGGACGGTGTAGAGGGAGCTTTACTCTGTATCTAACCCCGTGCTGTACCTGTCCTGGGAGTGTTTGATGGGGACAGTGTAGAGGGAGCTTTATTCTGTACCTAACCCCGTGCTGTACCTGTCCTGGGAGTGTTTGATGGGGACAGTGTAAAGGGAGCTTTACACTGTATCTAACCCCGTACTGTACCTGTCCTGGGAGTGTTTGATGGGGTCAGTGTAGAGGACGCTTTACTCTGTATCTAACCCTGTGCTGTACCTGTCCTGGGACTGTTTGATGGGGACAGCGTAAAGGGAGCTTTACACTGTATCTAACCCTGTGCTGTACCTGTCCTGGGAGTGTTTGATGGGGACAGTGTAGAGGGAGCTTTACTCTGTATCTAACCCCGTGCTGTACCTGTCCTGGGAGTGTTTGATAGGGTCAGTGTAGAGGAAGCTTTACTCTGTATCTAACCCTGTGCTGTACCTGTCCTGGGAGTGTTTGATGGGGATGGTGTAAATGGAGCATTACACTGTATCTAACCCTGTGCCATACCTGTCCTGGGACTGTTTGATTGCGACAGTGTAGAGGGAGCTTTACTCTGTATCTAACCCCGTGCTGTACCTGTCCTGTGAGTGTATGATGGGGATAGTGTAGAGGGAGCTTTAGTCTGTATCTAACCCCTGCTGTACCTCTCCTGGGAGTGTTTGATGGGGACAGTGTAGAGGGAGCTTTACTCTGTATATAACCCCGTGATGTACCTGTCCTGGGAGTGTTTGATGGGGACAGTGTGGAGGGAGCATTACACTGTATCTAACGCTGTGCTGTACCTGTCCTGGGAGTGTTTGATGGGGACGGTGTAAAGGGAGTTTTACTCTGTATCTAACCCCATGCTGTGCATGTCCTGGGAGTGGTTGATGGGGGCGGTGTAGAGGGAGCTTTACTCTGTATCTAACCCAGTGCTGTACCTGTCCTGGGAGTGTTTGATGGGGACAGTGTAGAGGGACCATTCCTCTGTATCTAACACTGTGCTGTACCTGTCCTGGGATTGTTTGATGAGGACGGTGTAGAGGGAGCTTTACTCTGTATCTAACCCCATGCTGTACCTGTCCTGGGAGTGTTTGATGGGGACAGTGTAGAGGGACCATTCCTCTGTATCTAACACTGTGCTGTACCTGTCCTGAGATTGTTTGATGAGGACGGTGTAGAGGGAGCTTTACTCTGTATCTAACCCCATGCTTTAGCTGTCCTGGGTGTGTTTGATGGGGACCGTGTAGAGGGAGATTTACACTGTATCTAATCCCGTGCTGTAGCTGTGCTGGGAGTATTTCATTGGGACAGTGTAGAGGGAGATTTATTCTATATCTAACCCTGTGCTGTACATGCCCTGGTAGTGTTTGATGGGGACGGTGTAGAGGGAGTTTACTCTGTATCTAACCCCATGCTGTACCTGTCCTGGGAGTGTTTGATGGGGACAGTGTAGAGGGAGTTTACTCTGTATCTAACCCCATGCTGTACCTGTCCTGGGAGTGTTTGATGGGGACAGTGTAGAGGGAGCTTTACTCTGTAACTAACCCCGTGCTGTACCTGTCCTGGGAGCGTTTGATGGGGACAGTGTACATGGAGATTTACTCTGTATCTAACCCCGTGCAGTATCTGTCCTGGGAGTGTTTGATGGGGACAGCGTAGAGAGAGCTTTAGTCTGTATCTAATCCTGTGCTGTACCTGTCCTGGGAGTGTTTGATGGGGACAGTGTAGAGGGAGCTTTACTCTGTATCTAACCCCATGCTGTACCTGTCCTGAGTGTGTCTGATGGGGACAGTGTAGAGGGTGCTTTACTCTTTATCTAATCCTGTGCTGTACCTGCCCTGGGAGTGTTTGATGGGGACAGTGTAGAGGAAACTTTACTCTGTATCTAACCCCATGCTGTACCTGTCCGGGGAGTGTTTGATGGGGACAGTGTAGAGGGAGTTTTACGCTGTATCTAACCATGTGCTGTACCTGTTCTGGGAGGGTTTGATGGGGACAGTGTAGCGGGAGATTTACTCTGTAACTAACCCCGTGCTGTACCTGTCCTGGGAGTATTTGATGAGGACGGTGTAGAGGGAGCTTTAATCTGTATCTAACCTCATGCTGTACCTGTCCTGAGTGTGTCTGATGGGGACAGTGTAGAGAGTGCTTTACTCTGTATCTAACCCCGTGCTGTACCTGTCCTGGGAGTGTTTGATGGGGATAGTGTGGATGGAGCATTACACTGTATCTAACCCTGTGCTGTACCTGTTCTGGGAGGGTTTGATGGGGACAGTGTAGCGGGAGATTTACTCTGTAACTAACCCCATGCTGTACCTGTCCGGGGAGTGTTTGATGGGGACAGTGTAGAGGGAGCTTTACTCTGTATCTAACCCTGTGCTGTACCTGTCCTGGGAGTGTTTGATGGGGACAATGTGGAAGGAGCATTACACTGTATCTAACCCTGTGCTGTACCTGTCCTGGGAGTGTTTGATGGGGACAGTGTAGAGGGAGCTTTACTCTGTATCTAAGCCCGTGCTGTACCTGTCCTGGGAGTGTTTGATGGGGACAATGTGGAAGGAGCATTACACTGTATCTAACTCTGTGCTGTACCTGTCCTGGGAGTGTTTGATGGGGATGGTGTAAATGGAGCATTACACTGTATCTAACCCTGTGCCATACCTGTCCTGGGACAGTTTGATTGCGACAGTGTAGAGGGAGCTTTACTCTGTTTCTAACCCCGTGCTGTACCTGTCCTCGGAGTGTTTGATGGGGACAGTGTAGAGGGAGCTTTACTCTGTAACTAACCCCGTGCTGTACCTGTCCTGGGAGTGTTTGATGGGGATAGTGTGGATGGAGCATTACACTGTATCTAACCCTGTGCTGTACCTGTCCTGGGAGTGTTTGATGGGGACGGTGTAAAGGGAGTTTTACTCTGTATCTAACCCCATGCTGTACATGTCCTAGGAGTGGTGCATGGGGGCAGTGTAGAGGGAGATTTACGCTGAATCTAACCCTGTGCTGTACCTGTCCTGGGAATGTTTGATGGGGACAGTGTAGAGGGAGCTTTACTCTGTATCTAACCCCGTGCTGTACCTGTCCTGGGAGTGTTTGATGGGGACAATGTGGAAGCAGCATTACACTGTATCTAACCCTGTGCTGTACCTGTCCTGGGAGTGTTTGATGGGGACAGTGTAGAGGGAGCTTTACTCTGTATCTAAGCCCGTGCTGTACCTGTCCTGGGAGTGTTTGATGGGGACAATGTGGAAGGAGCATTACACTGTATCTAACTCTGTGCTGTACCTGTCCTGGGAGTGTTTGATGGGGATGGTGTAAATGGAGCATTACACTGTATCTAACCCTGTGCCATACCTGTCCTGGGACTGTTTGATTGCGACAGTGTAGAGGGAGCTTTACTCTGTTTCTAACCCCGTGCTGTACCTGTCCTCGGAGTGTTTGATGGGGACAGTGTAGAGGGAGCTTTACTCTGTATCTAACCCCGTGCTGTACCTGTCCTGGGAGTGTTTGATGGGGATAGTGTGGATGGAGCATTACACTGTATCTAACCCTGTGCTGTACCTGTCCTGGGAGTGTTTGATGGGGACGGTGTAAAGGGAGTTTTACTCTGTATCTAACCCCATGCTGTACATGTCCTAGGAGTGGTGCATGGGGGCAGTGTAGAGGGAGATTTACGCTGAATCTAACCCAGTGCTGTACCTGTCCTGGGAGTGTTTGATGGGGACCGTGTAGATGGAGCTTTATTCTGTATCTAACCCCGTGCTGTACCTGTCCTGGGAGTGTTTCATGGGGACATTGTAGATGGAGCTTTACTCTGTATCTCACCCTGTGCTGTACCTGCCCTGGGAGTGTTTGATGGGGACAGTGTAGAGGGAGCTTTACTCTGTATCGAACCCCGTACTGTACCTGCCCTGGGAGTGTTTCATGGGGACAGTGTAGAGGGAGCTTTACTCTGTATCTAACCCCGTGCTGTACCTGTCCTGGGAGCGTTTGATGGGGACAGTGTACATGGAGATTTACTCTGTATCTAACCCCGTGCAGTATCTGTCCTGGGAGTGTTTGATGGGGACAGCGTAGAGAGAGCTTTAGTCTGTATCTAACCCCGTGCTGTACCTGTCCTGGGAGTGTATGATGGGGACGGTGTAGAGGGAGCTTTACTCTGTATCTAACCCCGTGCTGTACATGTCCTGGGAGAGATTGATGGGGACAGTGTAGAGGGAGCTTTACTCTTTATCTAATCCTGTGCTGTACCTGCCCTGGGAGTGTTTGATGGGGACAGTGTAGAGGGAACTTTACTCTGTATCTAACCCCGTGCTGTACCTGTCCGGGGAGTGTTTGATGGGGACAGTGTAGAGGGAGTTTTATGCCGTATCTAACCAAGTGCTGTACCTGATCTGGGAGGGTTTGATGGGGACAGTGTAGCGGGAGATTTACTCTGTATCTAACCCCATGCTGTACCTGTCCTGAGTGTGTTTGATGGGGACAGTGTAGAGGGTGCTTTACACTGTATCTAACCCTTTGCTGTACCTGTCCTGAGTGTTTTGGATGGGGACCGTGTAGAGGGAGCTTTACACTGTATGTAATCCAGTGCTGTAGCTGCCCTGGGAGTGTTTCATTGGGTCATTGTAGATGGAGCTTTACTCTATATCTAACCCCTTGCTGTAGCTGTCCTGGGAGTGTTTGATGGGGACAGTGTAGAGGGAGCTTTACTCTGTATCTAACCCTATGCTATACCTGTCCTGGGAGTGTTCGATGGGGACATTGTAGAGGGAGCATTACTTTGTATCTAACCCTATGCTGCAACTGTCCTTGGAGTGTTTCATGGTGACAGTGTAGAGACAGCTTTACTCTATATCTAACTCTGTACATAACCTGTCCTGGGAGTGTTTGATGGGGACATTGTAGAGGGAGCTGTAAATTGTATCTAACCCTGTGCTGTACCTGTCCTTGGAGTGTTTGATGGGGACAGTGTTGAGGGAGCTTTACTCTGTATCTAACCCCGGGCTGTACCTGTCCTGGGAGTGTTTGATGGGGACAGTGTAGAGGGAGCTTTGCTCTGTATCTAACCCTGTGCTGTACCTGCCCTGGGAGTGTTTGATGGGGACAGTGTAGAGGGAGCTTTGCTCTGTATCTAACCCTGTGCTGTACCTGCCCTGGGAGTGTTTGATGGGGACAGTGTAGAGGGAGCTTTACTCTGTATCTAACCCTGTGCTGAACCTGTCCTGGGAATGTTTGATGGGGACAGTGTAGAGGGAGCTTTACTCTGTATCTAACCCTGTGCTGTACCTGTCCTGGGAGTGTTTGATGGGGACAGTGTAGAGGGAGCTTTACTCTGTATCTAAGCCCGTGCTGTACCTGTCCTGGGAGTGTTTGATGGGGATGGTGTAAATGGAGCATTACACTGTATCTAACCCTGTGCTGTACCTGTCCTGGGAATGTTCGATGGGGACATTGTAGAGGGAGCTTTACTTTGTATCTAACCCTGTGCTGTACCTGTCCTTGGAGGGATTGATGGGGACAGTGTAGAGGGAGCTTTACTCTGTATCTAACCCCGTGCTGTACATGTCCTGGGAGTGTTTGATGGGGACCGTGTAAAGGGAGCTTTACTCTGTATCTAACCCCATGCTGTACATGTCCTGGGAGTGTTTGATGGGGAGAGTGTTGAGGGACCTTTACTCTTTATCTAACCTTGTGCCGTACCTGTGCTGGGAGTGTTTGATGGGGACAGTGTAGATGGAGCTTTACTCTGTATCTAACCCCGTGCTGTACCTGTCCTGGGAGTGTTTGATGGGTTAGTTTTGTGGGAGGTTTACTATGTATCTAACCCCTGCTGCACCTGTCCTGGGAGTGTTTGATGGGGACAGTGTAGAGGGAGATTTACACTGCATCGCATCCTGTGCTGTACCTGCCCTGGGAGTGTTTGATGGGAATGGTGTAGATGGAGATTTACTCTGTATCTAACCCTGTACTGTACCTGCCCTGGGAATGTTTCATGGGGACAGTGTAGAGGGAGCTTTACTCTGTATCTAACCCCGTGCTGTACCTGTCCTGGGAGTGTTTGATGGGGACAGTGTAGAGGGAGCATTACTCTGTATCTAACCCCGTGCTGTACCTGTCCTGGGAGTGTTTGATAGCTACAGTGTAGAGGGAGCTTTACTCTGTATCTAACCCCGTGCTGTACCTGTCCTGGGAGAGTTTGATGGGGAAAGTGTAGATGGATCTTTACTCTGTATCTAACCCCGTGCTGTACCTGTCCTGGGAGTGTTTGATGGGGACGGTGTTGATGGAGCGTTACTCTGTATCTAACCCCTGCTGTACCTATCCTGTGAGTGTTTGATGGGGGCAGTGTAGAGGGAGCTTTACTCTGCATCTAACCCTGTGCTGTACCTGTCCTGGGACTGTTTGATGGGGACATTGTAGAGGGAGCTGTACTTTGTATCTACCCCTGTGCTGTACCTGTCCTTGGAGTGCTTGATGGGGACAGTGTAGAGGGAGCTTTACTCTGTATCTAACCCTGTGCTGTACCTGTCCTGGGAGTGTTTGATGGGGACAGTGTAGCAGGAGGTTTACTCTGTATCTAACCCCGTGCTGCACCTGTCCTGGGAGTGTTTGATGGGGACAGTGTAGATGGAGCTTTACTCTGTATCTAACCCCATGCTGTACCTGTCCTGGGAGTATTTGATGGGGACAGTGTAGAGGGAGTTTTACTCTGTATCTAACCCCGTGCTGTACCTGTCCTGGGAGTGTTTGATGGGGACATTGTAGAGGGAGCTTTACTCTGTATCTAACCCCGTGCTGTACCTGTCCTTGGAGTGTTTGATGGGGACAGTGTAGATGGAGCTTTACTCTGTTTCTAACCCCGTGCTGCACCTGTCCTGGAAGTGTTTGATGGGGACAGTGTAGATGGAGCTTTACTCTGTATCTAACCCCGTGCTGCACCTGTCCTGGGCGTGTTTGATGGGGACAGTGTAAATGGAGCTTTACTCTGTATCTAACCCCGTGCTGTACCTCTCCTGGGAGTGTTTGATGGGGACATTGTAGAGGGAGCTTTACTCTGTATCTAACCCCTGCTGTACCTCTCCTGGGAGTGTTTGATGGGGACATTGTAGAGGGAGCTTTACTCTGTATCTAACCCCGTGCTGTACCTGTCCTTGGAGTGTTTGATGGGGACAGTGTAGAGGGAGCTTTACTCTGTATCTAACCCCGTGCTGTACCTGTCCTGGGAGTGTTTGATGGGGACAGTGTGGAGGGAGCATTACACTCTATCTAACCCTGTGCTGTACCTGTCCTGGGAGTGTTTGATGGGGACAGTGTAGAGGGAGCTTTACTCTGTATCTAACCCCATGCTGTACATGTCCTGGGAGTGTTTGATGGGGACAGTGTAGAGGGAGCTTTACTCTATATCTAAGCCCGTGCTGTACCTGTCCTGGGAGTGTTTGATGGGGACATTGTAGAGGGAGCTTTACTCTGTATCTAACCCCGTGCTGTACCTGTCCTGGGAGTGTTTGATGGGGACAGTGTGGAGGGAGCATTACACTGTATCTAATCCTGTGCTGTACCTGTCCTGGGAGTGTTTGATCGGGACCGTGTAAAGGGAGCTTTACTCTGTATCTAACCCCATGCTGTACATGTCCTGGGAGTGGTTGATGGGGTCAGTGTAGAGGGAGATTTACGCTGAATCTAACCCAGTGCTGTACCTGTCCTGGGAGTGTTTGATGGGGAGAGTGTTGAGGGACCTTTACTCTTTATCTAACCTTGTGCCGTACCTGTGCTGGGAGTGTTTGATGGGGACAGTGTAGATGGAGCTTTACTCTGTATCTAACCCCGTGCTGTACCTGTCCTGGGAGTGTTTGATGGGTTAGTTTTGTGGGAGGTTTACTATGTATCTAACCCCTGCTGCACCTGTCCTGGGAGTGTTTGATGGGGACAGTGTAGTGGGAGATTTACACTGTATCGCATCCTGTGCTGTACCTGCCCTGGGAGAGTTTGATGGGGACGGTGTAGATGGAGATTTACTCTGTATCTAACCCTGTACTGTACCTGCCCTGGGAATGTTTCATGGGGACAGTGTAGAGGGAGCTTTACTATGTATCTAACCCCGTGCTGTACCTGTCCTGGGAGTGTTTGATGGGGACAGTGTAGAGGGAGCATTACTCTGTATCTAACCCCGTGCTGTACCTGTCCTGGGAGTGTTTGATAGCTACAGTGTAGAGGGAGCTTTACTCTGTATCTAACCCTGTGCTGTACCTGTCCTGGGAGAGTTTCATGGGGAAAGTGTAGATGGATCTTTACTCTGTATCTAACCCCGTGCTGTACCTTTCCTGGGAGTGTTTGATGGGGACGGTGTTGATGGAGCGTTACTCTGTATCTAACCCCTGCTGTACCTATCCTGTGAGTGTTTGATGGGGACAGTGTAGAGGGAGTTTTACTCTGCATCTAACCCTGTGCTGTACCTGTCCTGGGACTGTTTGATGGGGACATTGTAGAGGGAGCTGTACTTTGTATCTAACCCTGTGCTGTACCTGTCCTTGGAGTGTTTGATGGGGACAGTGTAGAGGGAGCTTTACTCTGTATGTAACCCTGTGCTGTACCTGTCCTGGGAGTGTTTGATGGGGACAGTGTAGATGGAGCTTTACTCTGTATCTAACCCCGTGCTGTACCTGTCCTTGGAGTGTTTGATGGGGACAGTGTAGAGGGAGCTTTACTCTGTATGTAACCCTGTGCTGTACCTGTCCTGGGAGTGTTTGATGGGGACAGTGTAGATGGAGCTTTACTCTGTTTCTAACCCCGTGCTGCACCTGTCCTGGGAGTGTTTGATGGGGACAGTGTAGAGGGAGCTTTACTCTGTATCTAACCCCGTGCTGTACCTGTCCTGGAAGTGTTTGATGGGGACAGTGTAAATGGAGCTTTACTCTGTATCTAACCCCGTGCTGTACCTGTCCTGGGAGTGTTTGATAGCTACAGTGTAGAGGGAGCTTTACTCTGTATCTAACCCTGTGCTGTACCTGTCCTGGGAGAGTTTCATGGGGAAAGTGTAGATGGATCTTTACTCTGTATCTAACCCCGTGCTGTACCTTTCCTGGGAGTGTTTGATGGGGACGGTGTTGATGGAGCGTTACTCTGTATCTAACCCCTGCTGTACCTATCCTGTGAGTGTTTGATGGGGACAGTGTAGAGGGAGTTTTACTCTGCATCTAACCCTGTGCTGTACCTGTCCTGGGACTGTTTGATGGGGACATTGTAGAGGGAGCTGTACTTTGTATCTAACCCTGTGCTGTACCTGTCCTTGGAGTGCTTGATGGGGACAGTGTAGAGGGAGCTTTACTCTGTATCTAACCCTGTGCTGTACCTGTCCTGGGAGTGTTTGATGGGGACAGTGTAGCGGGAGGTTTACTCTGTATCTAACCCCGTGCTGCACCTGTCCTGGGAGTGTTTGATGGGGACAGTGTAGATGGAGCTTTACTCTGTATCTAACACCATGCTGCACCTGTCCTGGGAGTATTTGATGGGGACAGTGTAGAGGGAGTTTTACTCTGTATCTAACCCCGTGCTGTACCTGTCCTTGGAGTGTTTGATGGGGACAGTGTAGAGGGAGCTTTACTCTGTATGTAACCCTGTGCTGTACCTGTCCTGGGAGTGTTTGATGGGGACAGTGTAGATGGAGCTTTACTCTGTATCTAACCCCGTGCTGTACCTGTCCTTGGAGTGTTTGATGGGGACAGTGTAGAGGGAGCTTTACTCTGTATGTAACCCTGTGCTGTACCTGTCCTGGGAGTGTTTGATGGGGACAGTGTAGATGGAGCTTTACTCTGTTTCTAACCCCGTGCTGCACCTGTCCTGGGAGTGTTTGATGGGGACAGTGTAGAGGGAGCTTTACTCTGTATCTAACCCCGTGCTGTACCTGTCCTGGAAGTGTTTGATGGGGACAGTGTAAATGGAGCTTTACTCTGTATCTAACCCCGTGCTGTACCTCTCCTGGGAGTGTTTGATGGGGACATTGTAGAGGGAGCTTTACTCTGTATCTAACCCCTGCTGTACCTCTCCTGGGAGTGTTTGATGGGGACATTGTAGAGGGAGCTTTACTCTGTATCTAACCCCGTGCTGTACCTGTCCTTGGAGTGTTTGATGGGGACAGTGTAGAGGGAGCTTTACTCTGTATCTAACCCCGTGCTGTACCTGTCCTGGGAGTGTTTGATGGGGACAGTGTGGAGGGAGCATTACACTCTATCTAACCCTGTGCTGTACCTGTCCTGGGAGTGTTTGATGGGGACAGTGTAGAGGGAGCTTTACTCTGTATCTAACCCCATGCTGTACCTGCCCTGGGAGTGTTTGATGGGGACAGTGTAGAGGGAACTTTACTCTGTATCTAACCCCGTGCTGTACCTGTCCGGGGAGTGTTTGATGGGGACAGTGTAGAGGGAGTTTTATGCTGTATCTAACCACGTGCTGTACCTGTTCTGGGAGGGTTTGATGGGGACAGTGTAGCGGGAGATTTACTCTGTATCTAACCCCATGCTGTACCTGTCCTGAGTGTGTTTGATGGGGACAGTGTAGAGGGTGCTTTACACTGTATCTAACCCTTTGCTGTACCTGTCCTGGGTGTTTTGGATGGGGACCGTGTAGAGGGAGCTTTACACTGTATGTAATCCAGTGCTGTAGCTGCCCTGGGAGTGTTTCATTGGGTCATTGTAGATGGAGCTTTACTCTATATCTAACCCCTTGCTGTAGCTGTCCTGGGAGTGTTTGATGGGGACAGTGTAGAGGGAGCTTTACTCTGTATCTAACCCTATGCTATACCTGTCCTGGGAGTGTTCGATGGGGACATTGTAGAGGGAGCATTACTTTGTATCTAACCCTATGCTGCAACTGTCCTTGGAGTGTTTCATGGTGACAGTGTAGAGACAGCTTTACTCTATATCTAACTCTGTACATAACCTGTCCTGGGAGTGTTTGATGGGGACATTGTAGAGGGAGCTGTAAATTGTATCTAACCCTGTGCTGTACCTGTCCTTGGAGTGTTTGATGGGGACAGTGTTGAGGGAGCTTTACTCTGTATCTAACCCCGGGCTGTACCTGTCCTGGGAGTGTTTGATGGGGACAGTGTAGAGGGAGCTTTGCTCTGTATCTAACCCTGTGCTGTACCTGCCCTGGGAGTGTTTGATGGGGACAGTGTAGAGGGAGCTTTGCTCTGTATCTAACCCTGTGCTGTACCTGCCCTGGGAGTGTTTGATGGGGACAGTGTAGAGGGAGCTTTACTCTGTATCTAACCCTGTGCTGTACCTGTCCTGGGAATGTTTCATGGGGACAGTGTAGAGGGAGCTTTACTCTGTATCTAACCCTGTGCTGTACCTGTCCTGGGAGTGTTTGATGGGGACAGTGTAGAGGGAGCTTTACTCTGTATCTAAGCCCGTGCTGTACCTGTCCTGGGAGTGTTTGATGGGGATGGTGTAAATGGAGCATTACACTGTATCTAACCCTGTGCCATACCTGTCCTGGGACTGTTTGATTGCGACAGTGTAGAGGGAGCTTTACTCTGTTTCTAACCCCGTGCTGTACCTGTCCTCGGAGTGTTTGATGGGGACAGTGTAGAGGGAGCTTTACTCTGTATCTAACCCCGTGCTGTACCTGTCCTGGGAGTGTTTGATGGGGACAGTGTGGAGGGAGCATTACACTGTATCTGACCCTGTGCTGTACCTGTCCTGGGAGTGTTTGATGGGGACGGTGTAAAGGGAGTTTTACTCTGTATCTAACCCCATGCTGTACATGTCCTGGGAGTGGTTGATGGGGACGGTGTACAGGAAGCTTTACTCTGTATCTAACCCTGTGCTGTACCTGTCCTGGGAATGTTTGATGGGGACAATGTGGAAGGAGCATTACACTGTATCTAACCCTGTGCTGTACCTGTCCTGGGAGTGTTTGATGGGGATGGTGTAAATGGAGCATTACACTGTATCTAACCCTGTGCCATACCTGTCCTGGGACTGTTTGATGGGGACGGTGTAAAGGGAGTTTTACTCTGTATCTAACCCCATGCTGTTCCTGTCCTTAGTGTGTTTGATGGGGACAGTGTAGAGGGTGCTTTACACTGTATCTAACCCCTTGCTGTACCTGTCCTGAGTGTTTTGGATGGGGACCGTGTAGACGGAGCTTAACACTGTATGTAATCCAGTGCTGTAGCTGCCCTGGGAGTGTTTCATTGGGTCATTGTAGATGGAGCTTTACTCTATATCTAACCCCTTGCTGTAGCTGTCCTGGGAGTGTTCGATGGGGACATTGTAGAGGGAGCTTTACTTTGTATCTAACCCTGTGCTGTACCTGTCCTTGGAGGGATTGATGGGGACAGTGTAGAGGGAGCTTTACTCTGTATCTAACCCAATGCTGTACCTGTCCTGGGAGTGTTTGATGGGGACATTGTAGAGGGAGCTTTACTCTGTATCTAACCCCGTGCTGTACCTGTCCTGGGAGTGTTTGATGGGGACAGTGTGGAGGGAGCATTACACTGTATGTAATCCTGTGCTGTACCTGTCCTGGGAGTGTTTGATGGGGACCGTGTTAAGGGAGCTTTACTCTGTATCTAACCCCATGCTGTACATGTCCTGGGAGTGTTTGATGGGGAGAGTGTTGAGGGACCTTTACTCTTTATCTAACCTTGTGCCGTACCTGTGCTGGGAGTGTTTGATGGGGACAGTGTAGATGGAGCTTTACTCTGTATCTAACCCCGTGCTGTACCTGTCCTGGGAGTGTTTGATGGGTTAGTTTTGTGGGAGGTTTACTATGTATCTAACCCCTGCTGCACCTGTCCTGGGAGTGTTTGATGGGGACAGTGTAGAGGGAGATTTACACTGCATCGCATGCTGTGCTGTACCTGCCCTGGGAGTGTTTGATGGGAACGGTGTAGATGGAGATTTACTCTGTATCTAACCCTGTACTGTACCTGCCCTGGGAATGTTTCATGGGGACAGTGTAGAGGGAGCTTTACTCTGTATCTAACCCCGTGCTGTACCTGTCCTGGGAGTGTTTGATGGGGACAGTGTAGAGGGAGCATTACTCTGTATCTAACCCCGTGCTGTACCTGTCCTGGGAGTGTTTGATAGCTACAGTGTAGAGGGAGCTTTACTCTGTATCTAACCCCGTGCTGTACCTGTCCTGGGAGAGTTTCATGGGGAAAGTGTAGATGGATCTTTACTCTGTATCTAACCCCGTGCTGTACCTGTCCTGGGAGTGTTTGATGGGGACGGTGTTGATGGAGCGTTACTCTGTATCTAACCCCTGCTGTACCTATCCTGTGAGTGTTTGATGGGGACAGTGTAGAGGGAGCTTTACTCTGCATCTAACCCTGTGCTGTACCTGTCCTGGGACTGTTTGATGGGGACATTGTAGAGGGAGCTGTACTTTGTATCTAACCCTGTGCTGTACCTGTCCTTGGAGTGCTTGATGGGGACAGTGTAGAGGGAGCTTTACTCTGTATCTAACCCTGTGCTGTACCTGTCCTGGGAGTGTTTGATGGGGACAGTGTAGCGGGAGGTTTACTCTGTATCTAACCCCGTGCTGCACCTGTCCTGGGAGTGTTTGATGGGGACAGTGTAGATGGAGCTTTACTCTGTATCTAACCCCATGCTGTACCTGTCCTGGGAGTATTTGATGGGGACAGTGTAGAGGGAGTTTTACTCTGTATCTAACCCCGTGCTGTACCTGTCCTGGGAGTGTTTGATGGGGACATTGTAGAGGGAGCTTTACTCTGTGTCTAACCCCGTGCTGTACCTGTCCTTGGAGTGTTTGATGGGGACAGTGTAGATGGAGCTTTACTCTGTATCTAACCCCGTGCTGCACCTGTCCTGGGCGTGTTTGATGGGGACAGTGTAAATGGAGCTTTACTCTGTATCTAACCCCGTGCTGTACCTCTCCTGGGAGTGTTTGATGGGGACATTGTAGAGGGAGCTTTACTCTGTATCTAACCCCTGCTGTACCTCTCCTGGGAGTGTTTGATGGGGACATTGTAGAGGGAGCTTTACTCTGTATCTAACCCCGTGCTGTACCTGTCCTTGGAGTGTTTGATGGGGACAGTGTAGAGGGAGCTTTACTCTGTATCTAACCCCGTGCTGTACCTGTCCTGGGAGTGTTTGATGGGGACAGTGTGGAGGGAGCATTACACTCTATCAAACCCTGTGCTGTACCTGTCCTGGGAGTGTTTGATGGGGACAGTGTAGAGGGAGCTTTACTCTGTATCTAACCCCATGCTGTACATGTCCTGGGAGTGTTTGATGGGGACAGTGTAGCGGGAGCTTTACTCTGTATCTAAGCCCGTGCTGTACCTGTCCTGGGAGTGTTTGATGGGGACCGTGTAGATGCAGCTTTACTCTGTATCTAACCCCGTGCTGTACCTGTCCTGGGAGTGTTTGATGGGGACAGTGTAGAGGGAGCTTTACTCTGTATCTAAACCTGTGCTGTACCTGTCCTGGAAATGTTTGATGGGGACAGTGTAGAGGGAGTTTTACTCTGTTTCTAACCCCTTGCTGTAGCTGTCCTGGGAGTGTTCGATGGGGACATTGTAGAGGGAGCTTTACTTTGTATCTAACCCTGTGCTGTACCTGTCCTTGGAGGGATTGATGGGGACAGTGTAGAGGGAGCTTTACTCTGTATCTAACCCAATGCTGTACCTGTCCTGGGAGTGTTTGATGGGGACATTGTAGAGGGAGCTTTACTCTGTATCTAACCCCGTGCTGTACCTGTCCTGGGAGTGTTTGATGGGGACAGTGTGGAGGGAGCATTACACTGTATCTAATCCTGTGCTGTACCTGTCCTGGGAGTGTTTGATGGGGACCGTGTAAAGGGAGCTTTACTCTGTATCTAACCCCATGCTGTACATGTCCTGGGAGTGGTTGATGGGGTCAGTGTAGAGGGAGATTTACGCTGAATCTAACCCAGTGCTGTACCTGTCCTGGGAGTGTTTGATGGGGAGAGTGTTGAGGGACCTTTACTCTTTATCTAACCTTGTGCCGTACCTGTGCTGGGAGTGTTTGATGGGGACAGTGTAGATGGAGCTTTACTCTGTATCTAACCCCGTGCTGTACCTGTCCTGGGAGTGTTTGATGGGTTAGTTTTGTGGGAGGTTTACTATGTATCTAACCCCTGCTGCACCTGTCCTGGGAGTGTTTGATGGGGACAGTGTAGAGGGAGATTTACACTGTATCGCATCCTGTGCTGTACCTGCCCTGGGAGAGTTTGATGGGGACGGTGTAGATGGAGATTTACTCTGTATCTAACCCTGTACTGTACCTGCCCTGGGAATGTTTCATGGTGACAGTGTAGAGGGAGCTTTACTCTGTATCTAACCCCGTGCTGTACCTGTCCTGGGAGTGTTTGATGGGGACAGTGTAGAGGGAGCATTACTCTGTATCTAACCCCGTGCTGTACCTGTCCTGGGAGTGTTTGATAGCTACAGTGTAGAGGGAGCTTTACTCTGTATCTAACCCCGTGCTGTACCTGTCCTGGGAGAGTTTCATGGGGAAAGTGTAGATGGATCTTTACTCTGTATCTAACCCCGTGCTGTAACTGTCCTGGGAGTGTTTGATGGGGACGGTGTTGATGGAGCGTTACTCTGTATCTAACCCCTGCTGTACCTATCCTGTGAGTGTTTGATGGGGACAGTGTAGAGGGAGTTTTACTCTGCATCTAACCCTGTGCTGTACCTGTCCTGGGACTGTTTGATGGGGACATTGTAGAGGGAGCTGTACTTTGTATCTAACCCTGTACTGTACCTGTCCTTGGAGTGCTTGATGGGGACAGTGTAGAGGGAGCTTTACTCTGTATCTAACCCTGTGCTGTACCTGTCCTGGGAGTGTTTGATGGGGACAGTGTAGCGGGAGGTTTACTCTGTATCTAACCCCGTGCTGCACCTGTCCTGGGAGTGTTTGATGGGGACAGTGTAGATGGAGCTTTACTCTGTATCTAACCCCATGCTGCACCTGTCCTGGGAGTATTTGATGGGGACAGTGTAGAGGGAGTTTTACTCTGTATCTAACCCCGTGCTGTACCTGTCCTTGGAGTGTTTGATGGGGACAGTGTAGAGGGAGCTTTACTCTGTATGTAACCCTGTGCTGTACCTGTCCTGGGAGTGTTTGATGGGGACAGTGTAGATGGAGCTTTACTCTGTTTCTAACCCCGTGCTGCACCTGTCCTGGAAGTGTTTGATGGGGACAGTGTAGATGGAGCTTTACTCTGTATCTAACCCCCTGCTGCACCTGTCCTGGGCGTGTTTGATGGGGACAGTGTAAATGGAGCTTTACTCTGTATCTAACCCCGTGCTGTACCTCTCCTGGGAGTGTTTGATGGGGACATTGTAGAGGGAGCTTTACTCTGTATCTAACCCCTGCTGTACCTCTCCTGGGAGTGTTTGATGGGGACATTGTAGAGGGAGCTTTACTCTGTATCTAACCCCGTGCTGTACCTGTCCTTGGAGTGTTTGATGGGGACAGTGTAGAGGGAGCTTTACTCTGTATCTAACCCCGTGCTGTACCTGTCCTGGGAGTGTTTGATGGGGACAGTGTGGAGGGAGCATTACACTCTATCTAACCCTGTGCTGTACCTGTCCTGGGAGTGTTTGATGGGGACAGTGTAGAGGGAGCTTTACTCTGTATCTAACCCCATGCTGTACATGTCCTGGGAGTGTTTGATGGGGACAGTGTAGAGGGAGCTTTACTCTGTATCTAACCCCGTGCTGTACCTGTCCTGGGAGTGTTTGATGGGGACCGTGTAGATGCAGCTTTACTCTGTATCTAACCCCGTGCTGCACCTGTCCTGCGAGTGTTTGATGGGGACAGTGTAGAGGGAGCTTTACTCTGTATCTAAACCTGTGCTGTACCTGCCCTGGGAGTGTTTGATGGGGACAGTGTAGAGGGAGCTTTACTCTGTATCTTACCCCGTGCTGTACCTGTCCTGGGAGTGTTTGATGGGGACAGTGTAAAGGGCGATTTACTCTGTAACTAATCCCATGCTGTACCTGTCCTGGGAGTGTTTGATGGGGACAGTGTAGAGGGAGCTTTACTCTGTTTCTAACCCCGTGCTGTACCTGTCTTGGAGTATTTGATGAGGACGGTGTAGAGTGAGCTTTACTCTGTATCTAACCCCGTGCTGTACCTGTCCTTAGTGTGTTTGATGGGGACAGTGTAGAGGGTGCTTTACACTGTATCTAACCCCTTGCTGTACCTGTCCTGAGTGTTTTGGATGGGGACCGTGTAGAGGGAGCTTTACACTGTATGTAATCCAGTGCTGTAGCTGCCCTGGGAGTGTTTCATTGGGTCATTGTAGATGGAGCTTTACTCTATATCTAACCCCTTTCTGTAGCTGTCCTGGGAGTGTTCGATGGGGACATTGTAGAGGGAGCTTTACTTTGTATCTAACCCTGTGCTGTACCTGTCCTTGGAGGGATTGATGGGGACAGTGTAGAGGGAGCTTTACTCTGTATCTAACCCAATGCTGTACCTGTCCTGGGAGTGTTTGATGGGGACATTGTAGAGGGAGCTTTACTCTGTATCTAACCCTGTGCTGTACCTGTCCTGGGAGTGTTTGATGGGGACAGTGTGGAGGGAGCTTTACTCTGTATCTAACGCCGTGCTGTACCTGTCCTGGGAGTGTTTGATGGGGAGAGTGTTGAGGGACCTTTACTCTTTATCTAACCTT
The DNA here is from genome assembly GCA_026770705.1 of Isurus oxyrinchus. NCBI lineage: Eukaryota > Metazoa > Chordata > Chondrichthyes > Lamniformes > Lamnidae > Isurus > Isurus oxyrinchus. The sequence goes on from JANJGN010002809.1 coordinate 31,246, forward strand.
GTGCCGTACCTGTGCTGGGAGTGTTTGATGGGGACAGTGTAGATGGAGCTTTACTCTGTATCTAACCCCGTGCTGTACCTGTCCTGGGAGTGTTTGATGGGTTAGTTTTGTGGGAGGTTTACTATGTATCTAACCCCTGCTGCACCTGTCCTGGGAGTGTTTGATGGGGACAGTGTAGAGGGAGATTTACACTGTATCGCATCCTGTGCTTTACCTGCCCTGGGAGTGTTTGATGGGAACGGTGTAGATGGAGATTTACTCTGTATCTAACCCTGTACTGTACCTGCCCTGGGAGTGTTTGATGGGGACAGTGTAGAGGGAGCATTACTCTGTATCTAACCCCGTGCTGTACCTGTCCTGGGAGTGTTTGATAGCTACAGTGTAGAGGGAGCTTTACTCTGTATCTAACCCCGTGCTGTACCTGTCCTGGGAGTGTTTGATGGGGACAGTGTAGAGGGAGCATTACTCTGTATCTAACCCCGTGCTGTACCTGTCCTGGGAGTGTTTGATAGCTACAGTGTAGAGGGAGCTTTACTCTGTATCTAACCCCGTGCTGTACCTGTCCTGGGAGAGTTTCATGGGGAAAGTGTAGATGGATCTTTACTCTGTATCTAACCCCGTGCTGTACCTGTCCTGGGAGTGTTTGATGGGGACGGTGTTGATGGAGCGTTACTCTGTATCTAACCCCTGCTGTACCTATCCTGTGAGTGTTTGATGGGAACAGTGTAGAGGGAGCTTTACTCTGCATCTAACCCTGTGCTGTACCTGTCCTGGGACTGTTTGATGGGGACATTGTAGAGGGAGCTGTACTTTGTATCTAACCCTGTGCTGTACCTGTCCTTGGAGTGCTTGATGGGGACAGTGTAGAGGGAGCTTTACTCTGTATCTAACCCTGTGCTGTACCTGTCCTGGGAGTGTTTGATGGGGACAGTGTAGCGGGAGGTTTACTCTGTATCTAACCCCGTGCTGCACCTGTCCTGGGAGTGTTTGATGGGGACAGTGTAGATGGAGCTTTACTCTGTATCTAACCCCATGCTGCACCTGTCCTGGGAGTATTTGATGGGGACAGTGTAGAGGGAGTTTTACTCTGTATCTAACCCCGTGCTGTACCTGTCCTGGGAGTGTTTGATGGGGACATTGTAGAGGGAGCTTTACTCTGTATCTTACCCCGTGCTGTACCTGTCCTTGGAGTGTTTGATGGGGACAGTGTAGAGGGAGCTTTACTCTGTATCTAACCCTGTGCTGTACCTGTCCTGGGAGTGTTTGATGGGGACAGTGTAGATGGAGCTTTACTCTGTTTCTAACCCCGTGCTGCACCTGTCCTGGGAGTGTTTGATGGGGACAGTGTAGATGGAGCTTTACTCTGTATCTAACCCAGTGCTGTACCTGTCCTGGGAGTGTTTGATGGGGACAGTGTAGAGGGAGCTTTACTCTGTATCTAACCCCGTGCTGTACCTGTCCTGGAAGTGTTTGATGGGGACAGTGTAAATGGAGCTTTACTCTGTATCTAACCCCGTGCTGTACCTCTCCTGGGAGTGTTTGATGGGGACATTGTAGAGGGAGCTTTACTCTGTATCTAACCCCTGCTGTACCTCTCCTGGGAGTGTTTGATGGGGACATTGTAGAGGGAGCTTTACTCTGTATCTAACCCCGTGCTGTACCTGTCCTTGGAGTGTTTGATGGGGACAGTGTAGAGGGAGCTTTACTCTGTATCTAACCCCGTGCTGTACCTGTCCTGGGAGTGTTTGATGGGGACAGTGTGGAGGGAGCATTACACTCTATCTAACCCTGTGCTGTACCTGTCCTGGGAGTGTTTGATGGGGACAGTGTAGAGGGAGCTTTACTCTGTATCTAACCCCATGCTGTACATGTCCTGGGAGTGTTTGATGGGGACAGTGTAGTGGGAGCTTTACTCTGTATCTAAGCCCGTGCTGTACCTGTCCTGGGAGTGTTTGATGGGGACCGTGTAGATGCAGCTTTACTCTGTATCTAACCCCGTGCTGTACCTGTCCTGGGAGTGTTTGATGGGGACAGTGTAGAGGGAGCTTTACTCTGTATCTAAACCTGTGCTGTACCTGTCCTGGGAATGTTTGATGGGGACAGTGTAGAGGGAACTTTACTGTGTATCTAACACCGTGCTGTACCTGTCCTGGGACTGTTTGATTGGGACAGTGTAGAGGGAGCTTTAATCTGTATCTACCCCTGTGCTGTACCTGTCCTGGGAGTGTTTGATGGGGACAGTGTAGAGGGAGCTTTCATCTGTATATAACCCCGTGCTGTAACTGTCCTGGGAGTGTTTGATGGGGACTGTATAGAGGGAGCTTTACTCTGTATCTAATCCCATGCTGCACTATCAGAAAGTCAGTACTGAGGGAGAGCGCACTGTCGGAGGGTCAGTTCTTAGAGAGTGCCGCACTGTCGGAGGGTCTGTACTGAGGGTGGGCCGCACTGTTGAAGGGTCAGTACTGAGGGAGTGCCGCACTGTCAGAGTGTCAGTACTGAGGGAGCGCCGCACTGTCGGAGGGTCAGTACTGAGGGAGTGCCGCACTGTCAGAGTGTCAGTACTGAGGGAGCGCCGCACTGTCGGAGGGTCAGTACTGAGGGAGTGCCGCACTGTCGGAGGGTCAGTACTGAGGGAGTGCCGCACTGTCGGAGGGTCAGTACTGAGGGAGTGCCGCACTGTTGGAGGGTCAGTACTGAGGGAGTGCCGCACTGTCGGAGGGTCAGTGCTGAGGGAGCGCCGCACTGTCGGAGGATCAGTACTAAGGGAGTGCTGCACTGTCGGAGGTGCCACCTTTCTGGCTGAGACATTAAACAGAAGCTTCCCTCTCGGGTGGAGGAATAGTTAAGTAACCACCACTGTCATTGGAAGATAACTGGGGATGAGTGGAATTCTCCCCGGAGTTTGACTGTCTAATATTTATCCCTCAATCAACCTCACTAAGAAGCTGTGTCTCGTTAAATTAGGTCAGTTAAGGGGTGGCAGTCGTTGGAGGGAAGAGGGAAAATGCATCAAATTAAACTGATGATCAGACATGGGGGCTGACCTCATCGGAGCTCTTTGTTATGTAATTCCCAGCAGTGACCACATGGAGGAGCTTGTGAGTCAAGGAGCAAGTGACATTATGAGAAGATGTTTCATTTTAGTCTTAAATTCTGTATTTAGTTTTGAAAAATCAAAGCAGGAAAGGAATAAGCCAGTCCCTCACTGTCCAAATTGCAGGAATATTGATCCAGGAGTTCGAATGCTGACTGGGAGTATAGGTAGCAGTCTGTGTCTCAGTGGGGATCTCTCAATCTCTCCCTCTCTCTGTGAGTTAGAGGTCTTGGGTTTGAGTCCCCACTCCAGAGACTTGAGCGCATAATCCAGGCTGACACCCCCAGTACTGAGGGAGCGCCGCATTGTCGGAGGGTCAGTACTGAGGGAGTGCCGCACTGTCAGAGGGTCAGTACTGAGGGTGGGCCGCACTGTCGGAGGGTCAGTACTGAGGGAGTGCTGCACTGTCGGAGGGTCAGTACTGAGGGAGTGCCGCACTGTCAGAGGGTCAGTACTGAGGGAGTGCCGCACTGTCAGAGGGTCAGTACTGAGGGAGTGCCGCACTGTCGGAGGGTCAGTACTGAGGGAGTTCCGCACTGTCGGTGGGTCAGTACTGAGGGTGGGCCGCACTGCCAGAGGTGCTGTCTTTCAGGATGAGCCGTTAAACTGAGGCCTCTGTCTGCCCGGGGAGGTGTGAAATATTCCATGGCCTCTGTATTGGGGCTGGGGTTTGGTGAGCGAGTCCTACTGCTTCCTTGGGGCAACTATTTACCCCTCAATAACCATCAATTTAAAACAAAAACCTCATGATCCTCCCATGTGCCCGGTGCCTGTTGCTGGGATCTTGCTGTGCGAAAATCAATTCCGTTGTTTGCTTCCCACGTCCTGACCGTCCGGACACTTCTTGGATCTTGAGCTTTGTTGCCCTTTTCTCCTGAGCACAATCATTGCTACTGGGCTACCCGTGGGATCTTGCTGTGCACAAATGGCTTCCGCCTCTCCTACTTCACACAGGGAGCACCCTTCAGAAGAAAGGACTCCTTTGTTTGTGAAGCCCTTGAACCCATTCATTCCCTCCACATCTCCGTGTGATTTCTAAACACCAGAAACTCTTTGTACCTTCCTTCAGTTCAGTCAGATCCAATATTTAAACAGGCATTCTTAGAAACATACAAATTTAACCTGTATCTAACCGCGTGCTGTACCTGTCCTGGGAGTGTTTGATGGGGACAGTGTAGAGGGAGCTTTACTCTGTATCTAACCCTGTGCTGTACCTGTCCTGGGAGTGTTTGATCGGGAGAGTGTAGACGAAGCTTTACTCTGTATCTAACCCCGTGCTGTACCTGTCCTGGGAGTGTTTGATGGGGACAGTGTAGAGAGAGCTTTACTCTGTATCTAACCCCGTGCTGTACCTGTCCTGGCAGTGTTTGATGGGGACAGTGTAGAGGGAGCTTTACTCTGTATCTAACCCCATGCTGTACCTGCCCTGGGAGTGTTTGATGGGGACAGTGTAGAGAGAGCTTTACTCTGTATCTAACCCCGTGCTGTACCTGTCCTGGGAGTGTTTGATGGGGACGGTGTAGAGGGAGCTTTACTCTGTATCTAACCCCGTGCTGTACCTGTCCTGGGAGTGTTTGATGGGGACAGTGTAGAGAGAGCTTTACTCTGTATCTAACCCCGTACTGTACCTGTCCTGGGAGTGTTTGATGGGGACAGTGTAGAGGGAGCTTTACTCTGTATCTAACCCCGTGCTGTACCTGTCCTGGGAGTGTTTGATGGGGATAGTGTAGAGGGAGCTTTACTCTGTATCTAACCCCGTGCCCTTGCTGTGTGGGTGAGATGTGCTCCATCTGGGGTGGGGCCAGTTATAGACTGGGAAGCAGCTGTGTGTTTTTCAATTTCAGGACTTTGCTCTGATGGAATCGAACATATTGCAACACTTTGAGGTTAAGGAAAGATGAATCACTTCTTCATTTCCTTGTCAAAAGGCTGAGAAGGGCACCAGATGTGTTGCAATTATAAACACACCAAGACCCGCTCTTTGAGATTTCCTTGGTTTCATACCAGAACGAAGAGGTTATAACCATCAGGAGAGGCTGAACAGGCCGGGGGCTCTTCTCTCTAGAAAAGAGGAGGCTGAGGGGGTGACCTGATCGAGGTCTTTAAAATTCTGGAAGGGTTTCGATAGGGTCGACGTAGAGAAGATGTTTCCACTTGTGGGTGGGGGAGAGACCTAAACTGCGGGGGGGCCCCATTAATATAGATAATTACTGATAAATCCGATGGGGAATTCAGGAGAAATGTATTTACCCAGAGAGTGGGGAGAATGTGGGACTCGCTCCTGCGGGGAGAATGTGGGACTCGCTCCCACGGGGAGTGAGGAGAATGTGGGACTCGCTCCCACGGGGAGTGGGGAGAATGTGGGACTCGCTCCCACGGGGAGTGGTCAAGGTGAATCACAGAGATGGATTGAAGGGTGGGGGAAGCTGGATAAACAGACGAGGGAGACAGGAATAGAAGGATATGGTGATGGGTGGAGAGACGAGGGGGGGGGCGGTGGGAGGAGGCTCGTGTGGGGCAGGAACTCCAGCATGGAGCAGAGGGGCCGAATGGCCTGTTCCTGTGCTGGAAACGTTGCTGGATCTCTGACCTACGCAGTCGAAATCCCAGAATGACATGGCACCATTTATGGATTTCTCCATTGTACCTCTGTCCTCTCCCTGAAAGGGTTCTCCACTTGGTCTGCCAATGACGGACATCCACGCGAAGGGGAGGGTGATAATAGGTTGGTGGCCAACCAATGGCGTTTGGAGGTGTGAGGTCATGTGACAAGATGACAAGACCCCGAGCAATCCGTCCAATCACAGTTGGCAACACTGTCCCCTCCTCCCACCCCAACGCAGCCCCACTCACTGTCTCCAATCAGATTAACTGTTGGGGATTTATTCTAAACTGTTTACATCCAAGACTTTCGAATGTATAACAAGGAGCAGGAGCTGGAGGAGGACACTCGGCCCCTCAACCCTGCTTTCCCCTTCAACAAGATCATGGCTGATCTGACTGAAACCTCAACCCCACACACCCGCTGACCGCTGATAACCTTTCACCCCCTCGCTTAAACAAAAACTCTCCACCTCTGCCTTAAAAATTTTCCAAGGCTCAGCTTCCACCTCATTGTGAGGGAGAAAGTTCCAACGATTCTCGACCCTCACAGAGAAAAAAATTCTCCCGATCTCAGTCTTGAGTCAGCGACCCCATATTTTTAAACAGTGACCCCTTAGATCCAGATTCACCCACAAGAGGGGGGGAGTAGGTTACAGAGAGAGGGAGGGGTGTATGGGCTGGAGGGTGTTACAGAGATAGGGAGGGGTGTAGGGGCTGGAGGAGGTTACAGAGATAGGGAGGGGTGTAGGGGCTGGAGGAGGTTACAGAGATAGGGAGGGGTGTAGGGGCTGGAGGAGGTTACAGAGATAGGGAGGGGTGTAGGGGCTGGAGGAGGTTACAGAGATAGGGAGGGGTGTAGGGGCTGGAGGGGTTACAGAGATAGAGAGGGAGGGTGTAGGGGCTGGAGGAGGTTACAGAGATAGAGAGGGAGGGTGTAGGGGCTGGAGGAGGTTACAGAGATAGGGAGGGGTGTAAGGACTGGAGGAAGTTTCAGAGATAGGGAGGGGTGTAGGGGCTGGAGGAGGTTACAGAGATAGGGACAGGTGTAGGGGCTGGAGGAGGTTACAGAGATAGGGAGGCGTGTAGGGGCTGGAGGAGGTTACAGAGATAGGGAGGGGTGTAGGGGCTGGAGGAGGTTACAGAGATAGGGAGGGGTGTAGGGACTGGAGGAGGTTACAGAGATAGGGAGGGGTGTAGGGACTGCAGGAGTTTACGGAGAGAGGGAAGGGTGTAGGGGCTGGAGGAGGTTACAGAGATAGGGAGGCGTGTAGGGGCTGGAGGAGGTTACAGAGATAGGGAGGGGTGTAGGGGCTGGAGGAGGTTACAGAGATAGGGAGGGGTCTAGGGACTGGAGGAGGTTACAGAGATAGGGAGGGGTGTAGGGGCTGGAGGAGGTTACAGAGATAGGGAGGGATGTAGGGGCTGGAGGAGATTACAGAGATCGGGAGGAGTGTAAGGACGGGAGGAAGTTACAGAGATAGGGAGGGGTGTAGGGGCGTGAGTAGATTTTGGAGATAGGGAGGGGTGTAGAGGCTGGAGGAGGTTACAGAGATAGGGAGGGGTGTAGGGGCTGGAGGAGGTTACAGAGATAGGGAGGGGTGTAGGGGCTGGAGGAGGTTACAGAGATAGGGAGGGGTGTGGGGGCTGGAGTAGGTTACAGAGATAGGGAGGGGTGTAGGGGCTGGAGGAGGTTACAGAGATAGGGAGGGGTGTAGGGGCTGGAGGAGGTTACAGAGATAAGGAGGGGTGTAGGGCTGGAGGAGGTTACAGAGATAGGGAGGGGTGTAGGGGCTGTAGGAGGTTACTGAGGTAGGGAGGGGTCTAGGGGCAGGAGGCGGTAAGAGATAGGGAGGGGTGTAAGGGCTGGAGGAGGTTAGAGAGTTGGGAGGCGTATAGGGACTGGAGGAGGTTACAGAGATGGGGAGGGGTGTAGGGCCTGGAGAAGGTTAAAGAGATAGGGAGGGGTGTAGGGACTGGAGGAGGTTACAAAAAGAGAGAGGGGTGTAGGGGCTGGAGGGGGTTATAGAGAAAGGGAGGGGTGTAGGGCGTAGGGATTGGAGGAGGGTACAAAGATAGGGAGGGGTGTAGATGCTGGAGCAGGTTATTGAGATAGGGAGGGGTGTAGGGGCTGGAGGACGTTACAGAGATAGGGAGTGGAGTAGGGGCTGGAGGAGGTTACAGAGATAGGGAGGGGTGTAGGGGCTGGAGGTGGATACAGATTTAGGGAGGGGTGTAGGGGCTGGCGGAGGTAACAGAGACAGGGAGGGGTGTAGGGACAGGAGGACGTTACACAGATAGGGAGGGGTGTAGATGCTGGAGCAGTTTATAGAGATAGGGAGGGGTTTAGGGGCTGCAGGATCTAACAGAGATAGGGAGGGGTGGAAGGGCTGGAGGAGGTTACAGAGATAGGGAGGGGTGTAGGGGCTGTTGGAAGTTGCAGTGATAGGGAGGGGTGTAGGGGCTGGAGGAGGTTACAGAGATAGGGAGGGGTGTAGGTACTGGAGGAGATTACTGAGATAGGGAGGGTTGTAGGGTCTGGAGGAGATTACAGGGATAGGGAGTGGTGTAGGGGCTGGAGGAGGTTACAGAGATAGGGAGAGGTGTAGGAGCTGGAGGAGGTTACAGGGATAGGGAGGGGTGTAGAGGTTGGAGGAGGTTACAGAGATAGGGAGGGGTGTAGGGGCTGGAGGAGGTTACAGAGATAGGGAGGGGTGTAGGGGCTGGTAGGAGGTTACAGAGATAGGGACGGGTGTAGGGGCTGGAGGAGGTTACAGAGATAGGGAGGGGTATCGGGACTGCAGGAGGTTACAGAGATAGGGAGGGGTGTAGATGCTGGAGGAGGTTACAGATATAGGGAGGGGTGTAGGGGCTGGAGGAGATTACAGGGATAGGGAGTGGTGCAGGGGCTGGAGGAGGTTACAGAGATAGGGAGGGGTGTAGGTGCTGGAGGAGGTTACAGGGATAGGGAGGGGTGTAGGGGCTGGAGGAGGTTACAGAGATAGGGAGGGGTGTAAGGGCTGGAGGAGGTTACAGAGATAGGGAGGGGTGTAGGAGCTGGAAGAGGTTACAGAGATAGGGAGGGGTATAGGGTCTGGAGGAGGTTACAGAGATAGGGAGGGGTGTAGGGGCTGGAGGAGGTTATAGAGATGGGGAGGGGTGTAGGGTCTGGAGAAGGTTACAGAGATAGGGAGGGGTTTTGTGGCTGGAGGAGGTTACAGAGATAGGGAGGGGTGTAGTTACTGGAGGAGATTTCAGAGATAGGGAGGGGTGTAGGGGCTGGAGGAGGTTACAGAGATAGGGAGGGGTGTAGGGTCTGGAGGAGGTTACAGAGTTAGGGAGGGGTGTAGGGGCTGGAGGAGGTTACAGAGATAGGGAGGGGTGTAGGGGCTGGAGGAGGTTACAGAGATAGGGAGGGGTATAGGGGTTGGAGGAGGTTACAGAGATAGGGAGGGGTGTGGGGGCTGGAGTAGGTTACAGAGATAGGGAGGGGTGAAGAGGCTGGAGGAGGTTACAGAGATAGGGAGGGGTGTAGGGGCTGGAGGAGGTTACAGAGATAGGGAGGGGTGTAGGGGCTGGAGGAGGTTACAGAGATAGGGTGGGTTCTAGGGGCTGGAGGAGGTTACAGAGATAGGGAGAGGTGAAGGGCCTGGAGGAGGTTACAGAGATTGGGAGGGGTGTAGGGGCTGGAGGAGGTTACAGAGATAGGGAGGGGTGTAGGGGCTGGAGGAGGTTACAGAGATAGGGAGGGGTGTAGGGGCTGGAGGAGGTTACAGAGATAGGGAGGGGTGTAGGGGCTGGAGGAGGTTACAGAGATAGGGAGGGGTTTGGGGGCTGGAGTAGGTTACAGAGATAGGGAGGGGTGTAGGGGCTGGAGGAGGTTACAGAGATAGGGAGGGGTGTAGGGGCTGGAGGAGGTTACAGAGATAAGGAGGGGTGTAGGGCTGGAGGAGGTTACAGAGATAGGGAGGGGTGTAGGGGCTGTAGGAGGTTACTGAGGTAGGGAGGGGTCTAGGGGCAGGAGGCGGTAAGAGATAGGGAGGGGTGTAAGGGCTGGAGGAGGTTAGAGAGTTGGGAGGCGTATAGGGACTGGAGGAGGTTACAGAGATGGGGAGGGGTGTAGGGCCTGGAGAAGGTTAAAGAGATAGGGAGGGGTGTAGGGACTGGAGGAGGTTACAAAAAGAGAGAGGGGTGTAGGGGCTGGAGGGGGTTATAGAGAAAGGGAGGGGTGTAGGGCGTAGGGATTGGAGGAGGGTACAAAGATAGGGAGGGGTGTAGATGCTGGAGCAGGTTATTGAGATAGGGAGGGGTGTAGGGGCTGGAGGACGTTACAGAGATAGGGAGTGGAGTAGGGGCTGGAGGAGGTTACAGAGATAGGGAGGGGTGTAGGGGCTGGAGGTGGATACAGATTTAGGGAGGGGTGTAGGGGCTGGCGGAGGTAACAGAGACAGGGAGGGGTGTAGGGACAGGAGGACGTTACACAGATAGGGAGGGGTGTAGATGCTGGAGCAGTTTATAGAGATAGGGAGGGGTTTAGGGGCTGCAGGATCTAACAGAGATAGGGAGGGGTGGAAGGGCTGGAGGAGGTTACAGAGATAGGGAGGGGTGTAGGGGCTGTTGGAAGTTGCAGTGATAGGGAGGGGTGTAGGGGCTGGAGGAGGTTACAGAGATAGGGAGGGGTGTAGGTACTGGAGGAGATTACTGAGATAGGGAGGGTTGTAGGGTCTGGAGGAGATTACAGGGATAGGGAGTGGTGTAGGGGCTGGAGGAGGTTACAGAGATAGGGAGAGGTGTAGGAGCTGGAGGAGGTTACAGGGATAGGGAGGGGTGTAGAGGCTGGAGGAGGTTACAGAGATAGGGAGGGGTGTAGGGGCTGGAGGAGGTTACAGAGATAGGGAGGGGTGTAGGGGCTGGTAGGAGGTTACAGAGATAGGGACGGGTGTAGGGGCTGGAGGAGGTTACAGAGATAGGGAGGGGTATCGGGACTGCAGGAGGTTACAGAGATAGGGAGGGGTGTAGATGCTGGAGGAGGTTACAGATATAGGGAGGGGTGTAGGGGCTGGAGGAGATTACAGGGATAGGGAGTGGTGCAGGGGCTGGAGGAGGTTACAGAGATAGGGAGGGGTGTAGGTGCTGGAGGAGGTTACAGGGATAGGGAGGGGTGTAGGGGCTGGAGGAGGTTACAGAGATAGGGAGGGGTGTAAGGGCTGGAGGAGGTTACAGAGATAGGGAGGGGTGTAGGAGCTGGAAGAGGTTACAGAGATAGGGAGGGGTATAGGGTCTGGAGGAGGTTACAGAGATAGGGAGGGGTGTAGGGGCTGGAGGAGGTTATAGAGATGGGGAGGGGTGTAGGGTCTGGAGAAGGTTACAGAGAGAGGGAGGGGTTTTGTGGCTGGAGGAGGTTACAGAGATAGGGAGGGGTGTAGTTACTGGAGGAGATTTCAGAGATAGGGAGGGGTGTAGGGGCTGGTGGAGGTTACAGAGATAGGGAGGGGTGTAGGGTCTGGAGGAGGTTACAGAGTTAGGGAGGGGTGTAGGGGCTGGAGGAGGTTACAGAGATAGGGAGGGGTGTAGGGGCTGGAGGAGGTTACAGAGATAGGGAGGGGTATAGGGGTTGGAGGAGGTTACAGAGATAGGGATGGGTGTGGGGGCTGGAGTAGGTTACAGAGATAGGGAGGGGTGAAGAGGCTGGAGGAGGTTACAGAGATAGGGAGGGGTGTAGGGGCTGGAGGAGGTTACAGAGATAGGGAGGGGTGTAGGGGCTGGAGGAGGTTACAGAGATAGGGTGGGTTCTAGGGGCTGGAGGAGGTTACAGAGATAGGGAGAGTTGAAGGGGCTGGAGGAGGTTACAGAGATTGGGAGGGGTGTAGGGGCTGGAGGAGGTTACAGAGATAGGGAGGGGTGTAGGGGCTGGAGGTGGTTACAGAGATAGGGAGAGGTGTAGGGGCTGGAGGAGGTTACAGAGATAGGGAGGGGTGTAGGGGCTGGAGGAGATTACAGAAATAGGGAGGGGTGTAGGGGCTGGAGGAGGTTACAGAGATAAGGAGGGGTGTAGGGGCTGGAGGAGGTTACAGAGATAGGGAGGGGTGTAGGGGCTGGAGGAGGTTACAGAGATAGGGAGGGGTGTAGGGGCTGGAGGAGGTTACAGAGATAGGGAGGGGTGTGGGTGCTGGAGGAGGTTACAGAGATAGGGAGGGGTGTAGGGGCTGGAGGAGGTTACAGAGATAGGGAGGGGTGTGGGTGCTGGAGGAGGTTACAGAGATAGGGAGGGGTGTAGGGGCTGGAGGAGGTTACAGAGATAGGGAGGGGTGTAGGGGCTGGAGGAGGTTACAGAGATAGGGAGTGGTGTAGGTACTGGAGGAGGTGACAGAGATAGGGAGGGGTGTAGGGACTGGAGGAGGTGACAGAGATAGGGAGGGGTGTAGGCGCTGGAGGATATTACAGAGATAGGGAGGGGTGTAGGGGCTGTTGGAGGTGACAGAGATAGGGAGGGGTGTAGGGGCTGGAGGATATTACAGAGATAGGGAGGGGTGTAGGCGCTGGAGGATATTACAGGGATAGGGAGGGGTGTAGGCGCTGGAGGATATTACAGGGATAGGGAGGGGTGTCGGCGCTGGAGGATATTACAGGGATAGGGAGGGGTGTCGGCGCTGGAGGATATTACAGGGATAGGGAGGGGTGTAGGCTCTGGAGGATATTACAGTGATAGGTGTTTTGCTGGGGTTTTCCCCATCAAACCCAGAGTGAGAAATTACATGATTCTTGTAGACGATTCTGCAGTGAGTAAATTTTATTAACAGAAATACTTCGAGTTGTTCCAGTTTACAGTTTGTACTGAACAGGAATACAGAACACTGTCGATTACACCCTTTTAGGTGCCAAACATAAGATAGAAACATATACATTCAGTTTAAATTCATTGACTCATTCAGAATTACCCGTATTTTGAGGTCAAATGTTTGCACATTTTACAGGCCATTCGGCCCCTCTGCTCTGTGCTGCTCCACACCAGCCTCCTCCCACTCCCCCCACTCTGCATCTCCCCCCGTTTCCATATCCTTCTATTCCTCTCTCCCTCCTGTGTTTATCCTGCTGCCCCCCCCACCACCTCCCCTCCCCCTGCCTCACTTCCCTATTCCTGGCAGGGAGTCACCCATACACTTCAGGCAGGCCCTGGGCGCACAGTTCCGACACTCCGGGCGCTCGCTCCCGACTTTTACCCGCCTGTTGGGATGTGGCCTTGTGGGCCTGGTCCTGGAATCTATGGAAGCGAGGCTCTCAAAGACTCAGCGCATTCAGGAGACATGGGCTAGGAAGGGGAGGAGGCCATTCAGCCCATCCAGCTCCATCCCACCCTTCGATCCGATCATGGCTGATCTGTATCTTGACTTCCCGCAACCCACCTCAGTTCCCTAACCCTCCTCTCCCTTACCCAACCAAAATCTGCCCATCTCAGTTTTGATGTTTCTAACCAGCACCCCCATCCCGCCAGTCTCAACAGCTTGTTTTGGTGGGGGGTAGGGGGGGAGAGTTCCAAATTCCCACTCCCGCCCTGTGTGTTTGTGTGTGTGTGTGTGTGTGTGTGTGTGTGTGTATACATGAAGTGCTTCCTGACATCACCCGTGAACGGCCTGGTTCCCATTTTAAGGTTCTGCCCCCCTTTTCTGGACGCTCTCCCTCACCCCCCACCACCAGAGGAAATAGTTTCTCTCATCGACCCGATTGAATCCTTTAATCATCTTAAAGCCCCCTCATTCGATCACCCCTTCATCTCCCACCCTCGAGGGTATAAAAGCCAAGTCTGTGTGTGTGTGACCTGTCCTCGGAGTTTAACCCAGGATCGTTTTGGAATCTGAACTGCACCCCACCCCCAACCCCATCCAAGGGCCAATATATCCACCCTGAGGAAGAACAGTGGGAGTGAACAGGAAGGGGTTTGATCTTTTGGGATGGTGAAAGGTTAGAGTGAGCAGGAGGGGGTTTGGGTCTATTGGGATTGTGTACAGTGGGAGTGAACGGGAAGGGGTTTGGGTCTATTGGGATTATGTAGAGTGGGAGTGAACGGGAAGGGGTTTGGGTCCATTGGGATTGTGTACTGTGGGAGTGAACAGGAAGGGGTTTGGGTCCATTGGGATTGTGTACAGTGGGAGTGAACAGGAAGGGGTTTGGGTCTATTGGGATTATGTAGAGTGGGAGTGAACGGGAAGGGGTTTGGGTCCATTGGGATTGTATACAGTGGGAGTGAACATGAAGGGGTTTGGGTCCATTGGGATTGTGTACAGTTGGAGTGAATGGAAAGGGGTTTGATTCCATTGGGATTATGTACATGGGAGTGAACGGGAAGGGGTTTGGGTCCATTGGGATTGTGTACAGTGGGAGTGAATGGGAAGGGGTTTGGGTCCATTGGGATTGTGTACAGTGGGAGTGAATGGGAAGGGGTTTGGGTCCATTGGGATTGTGTACAGTGGGAGTGAGTGGGAAGGGGTTTGGGTCTATTGGGATTGTGTACAGTGGGAGTGAATGGGAAGGGGTTTGGGTCCATTGGGATTGTGTACAATGGGAGTGAACGGGAAGGGGTTTGGGTCCATTGGGATTGTGTACAATGGGAGTGAACGGGAAGGGGTTTGGGTCCATTGGGATTGTGTACAGTGGGAGTGAGTGGGAAGGGGTTTGGGTCTATTGGGATTGTGTACAGTGGGAGTGAACATGAAGGGGTTTGGGTCCATTGGGATTGTGTACAGTTGGAGTGAATGGAAAGGGGTTTGATTCCATTGGGATTATGTACATGGGAGTGAATGGGAAGGGGTTTGGGTCCATTGGGATTGTGTACAGTGGGAGTGAATGGGAAGGGGTTTGGGTCCATTGGGATTGTGTACAGTGGGAGTGAATGGGAAGGGGTTTGGGTCCATTGGGATTGTGTACAGTGGGAGTGAGTGGGAAGGGGTTTGGGTCTATTGGGATTGTGTACAGTGGGAGTGAATGGGAAGGGGTTTGGGTCCATTGGGATTGTGTACAATGGGAGTGAACGGGAAGGGGTTTGGGTCCATTGGGATTGTGTACAATGGGAGTGAACGGGAAGGGGTTTGGGTCCATTGGGATTGTGTACAGTGGGAGTGAGTGGGAAGGGGTTTGGGTCTATTGGGATTGTGTACAGTTGGAGTGAATGGGAAGGGGTTTGGGTCCATTGGGATTATGTACAGTGGGAGTGAATGGGAAGGGGTTTGGGTCCATTGGGATTGTGTACAGTGGGAGTGAACGGGAAGGGGTTTGGGTCTATTGGGATTATGTAGAGTGGGAGTGAACGGGAAGGGGTTTGGGTCCATTGGGATTGTGTACTGTGGGAGTGAACAGGAAGGGGTTTGGGTCCATTGGGATTGTGTACAGTAGGAGTGAACGGGAAGGGGTTTGGGTCCATTGGGATTGTGTACAATGGCAGTGAACGGGAAGGGGTTTGGGTCCATTGGGGTTGTGTGCAGTAGGAGTG
Source organism: Isurus oxyrinchus (assembly GCA_026770705.1). Taxonomy (NCBI): domain Eukaryota; kingdom Metazoa; phylum Chordata; class Chondrichthyes; order Lamniformes; family Lamnidae; genus Isurus; species Isurus oxyrinchus. The sequence continues at coordinate 46,428 of JANJGN010002809.1, forward strand.
AATGGGAAGGGGTTTGAGTCCATTGGGATTGTGTACAGTGGGAGTGAATGGGAAGGGGTTTGGGTCCATTTGGATTGTGTACAGTGGGAATGAACGGGAAGGTGTTTAGGTCCATTGGGATTGTGTACAGTTGAAGTGAACGGGAAGGGGTTTGGGTCCATTGGGATTGTGTACAGTGGGAGTGAATGGGAAGGGGTTTGGGTCCATTAGGATTATATACAGTGGGAGTGAACGGGAACGGGTTTGGGCCCATTGGGATTGTGTACAGTGGGAATGAACAGGAAGGGGTTTGGGTCCATTGGAATTGTGTACAATGGGAGTTAATGGGAAGGGGTTTGATCTATTGGGATTTTGTCCAGTGGGAATGAACAGGAAGGGGTTTGGGTCCATTGGGATTGTGTACAGTTGGAGTGAATGGGAAGGGGTTTGGGTCCATTGGGATTATGTACAGTGGGAGTTAATGGGAAGGCGTTTGGGTCCATTGGGATTGTGTACAATGGGAGTGAACGGGAACGGGTTTGGGCCCTTTGGGACTGTATACAGTGGGAGTGAACGGGAAGGGTTTTGGGCCCATTGGGATTGTGTACAGTGGAAATGAACAGGAAGGGGTTTGGGTCCATTGGGATTGTGTACAGTGGGAGTGAACAGGAAGGGATTTGGGTCCATTGGGATTGTGTACAGTGGGAGTGAACGGGAAGGGATTTGGGTCTATTGGGATTGTGTACAGTGGGAGTGAACGGGAAGGGGTTTGATCTATTGGGATTTTGTCCAGTGGGACTGAACGGGAAGGGGTTTGATCTATTGGGATTGTGTACAGTTGGAGTGAATGGGAAGGCGTTTGATCTATTGGGATTGTGTACAGTGGGATTGAACAGGAAGGGGTTTGGGTCCATCAGGATTGTTACAGTGGGAGTTAACGGGAAGTGGTTTGGGTCCATTGGGATTGTGTACAGTTGGAGTGAACAGGAAGGGGTTTGGGTCTATTGGGATTATGTAGAGTGGGAGTGAACGGGAAGGGGTTTGGGTCCATTGGGATTGTGTACAGTTGGAGTGAATGGAAAGGGGTTTGGGTCCATTGGGATTATGTACATGGGAGTGAATGGGAACGGTTTTGGGTTCATTGGGACTGTATACAGTGGGAGTAAATGGGAAGGGGTTTGGGCCCATTGGGATTGTGTACAGTGGGAATGAACAGGAAGGGGTTTGGGTCCATTGGAATTGTGTACAGTGGGAGTGAACAGGAAGGGGTTTGGGTCCATTGGGATTGTGTACAATGGGAGTGAATGGGAAGGGGTTTGGGTCCATTGGGATTGTGTACAATGGGAGTGAATGGGAAGGGGTTTGGGTCCGTTGGCATTGTGTACAGTGGGAGTGAACGGGAAGGGGTTTGAGTCCATTGGGATTGTGTACAGTGGGAGTGAACAGGAAGGGGTTTGGGTCCATTGGGATTGTGTACAGTGGGAGTGAACAGGAAGGGGTTTGGGTCCATTGGGATTGTGTACAGTGGGAGTGAATGGGAAGGGGTTTGGGTCCATCAGGATTGTGTACAGTGGGAGTGGACAGGAAGGGGTTTGTGTCCATTGGGATTGTGTACAGTGGGAGTGAATGGGAAGGAGTTTGGGTCCATTAGGATTATGTACAGTGGGAGTGAACGGGAACGGGTTTGGGCCCATTGGGACTGTATACAGTGGGAGTGAACGGGAAGGGGTTTGGGCCCATTGGGATTGTGTGCAGTGGAAATGAACAGGAAGGGGTTTGGGTCCATTGGGATTGTGTACAGTGGGACTGAATGGGAAGGGGTTTGATCTATTGGGATTGTGTACAGTTGGAGTGAATGGGAAGGGGTTTGATCTATTGGGATTGTGTACAGTGGGATTGAACAGGAAGGGGTTTGGGTCCATCGGGATTGTTACAGTGGGAGTTAACGGGAAGGGGTTTGGGTCCATTTGGATTGTGTACAGTTGGAGTGAACAGGAAGGGGTTAGGGTCTATTGGGATTATGTAGAGTGGGAGTGAACGGGAAGGGGTTTGGGTCCATTGGGATTGTGTACAGTTGGAGTGAATGGAAAGGGGTTTGGGTCCATTGGGATTATGTACATGGGAGTGAATGGGAAGGGGTTTGGGTCCATTGGGATTGTGTACAGTGGGAGTGAATGGGAAGGGGTTTGGGTCCATTGGGATTGTGTACAATGGGAGTGAACGGGAAGAGGTTTGGGTCCATTGGGATTGTATACAATGGGAGTGAACGGGAAGGGGTTTGGGTCCATTGGGTTTGTGTACAGTAGGAGTGAACGGGAAGGGGTTTGGGTCCATTGCGATTGTGTACAGTGGGAGTCAATGGGAAGGGGTTTGGGTCTATTGGGATTGTGTACAGTGGGAGTGAATGGGAAGGGGTTTGGGTCCATTGGGATTATGTACAGTGGGAGTGAATGGGAAGGGGTTTGGGTCCATTGGGATTGTGTACAGTGGGAGTGAATGGGAAGGGGTTTGGGTCCATTGGGATTGTGTACAATGGGAGAGAACCAGAAGAGGTTTGGGTCCATTGGGATTGTGTACAATGGGAGTGAACGGGAAGGGGTTTAGGTCCATTGGGATTGTGTACAGTAGGAGTGAACGGGAAGGGGTTTGGGTCCATTGGGATTGTGTACAATGGCAGTGAACGGGAAGGGGTTTGGGTCCATTGGGGTTGTGTACAGTAGGAGTGAATGGGAAGGGGTTTGAGTCCATTGGGATTGTGTACAGTGGGAGTGAATGGGAAGGGGTTTGGGTCCATTTGGATTGTGTACAGTGGGAATGAACGGGAAGGTGTTTAGGTCCATTGGGATTGTGTACAGTTGAAGTGAACGGGAAGGGGTTTGGGTCCATTGGGATTGTGTACAGTGGGAGTGAATGGGAAGGGGTTTGGGTCCATTAGGATTATATACAGTGGGAGTGAACGGTATCGGGTTTGGGCCCATTGGGATTGTGTACAGTGGGAATGAACAGGAAGGGGTTTGGGTCCATTGGAATTGTGTACAATGGGAGTTAATGGGAAGGGGTTTGGGTCCATTGGGTTTGTGTACAGTAGGAGTGAGTGGGAAGGGGTTTGGCCCATTGGGATTGTGTACAGTGGGAGTGGACTGGAAGGGGTTTGGGTCCATTGGGTTTGTGTACAGTAGGAGTGAATGGGAAGGGGTTTGGCCCATTGGGATTGTGTACAGTGGGAGTGAACGGGAAGGGGTTTGGGTCCATTGGGTTTGTGTACAGTAGGAGTGAATGGGAAGGGGTTTGGCCAATTGGGATTGTGTACAATGGGACTGAATAGGAAGGGGTTTGGGTCCATTGGGATTGTGTGCAGTGGGACTGAACAGGAAGGGGTTTGTGTCCATTGGGATTGTGTACAGTTGGAGTGAACAGGAAGGGGTTTGGGTCCATTGGGATTGTGTACAATAGGAGTGAACGGGAAGGGGTTTGGGTCCATTGGGATTGTGTACAGTGGGAGTGAATGGGAAGGGGTTTGATCTATTGGGATTGTGTACAGTTGGAGTGAATGGGAAGGGGTTTGGGTCTATTGGGATTATGTAGAGTGGGAGTAAATGGGAAGGGGTTTGGGTCCATTGGGATTGTGTACAGTGGGAGTGAAGAGGAAGGGGTTTGGGTCCATTGGGATTGTGTACAATGGGAGTGAATGGGAAGGGGTTTGGGTCCATCGGGATTGTGTACAGTTGGAGTGAACGGGAAGGGGTTTGGGTCCATTGGGATTGTGTACAATGGGAGTGAAAGGGAAGGGGTTTGGGTCCATTGGGATTGTGTACAGTGGGTGTGAACGGGAAGGGGTTTGGGTCCATTGGGATTGTGTACAGTTAGAGTGAATGGGAAGGGGTTTGGGTCCATTGGGATTGTGTACAAATGGAGTGAAAGGGAAGGGGTTTGGGTCCATTGGGATTGTGTACAATGGGAGTGAATGGGAAGGGGTTTTCGTCCATTGGGATTGTGTACAGTGGGAGTGAACGGGAAGGGGTTTGGGTCCATCGGGATTGTGTACAGTTGGAGTGAACGGGAAGGGGTTTGGGTCCATTGGGATTGTGTACAGTGGGAGTGAACGTGAAGGGGTTTGGGTCCATTGGGATTGTGTACAATGGGAGTGAAAGGGAAGGGGTTTAGGTCCATTGGGATTGTGTACAGTGGGAGTGAACGGGAAGGGGTTTGGGTCCATTGGGATTGTGTACAATGGGAGTGAAAGGGAAGGTGTTTGGGTCCATTGGGATTGTGTACAGTTGGAGTGAATGGGAAGGGGTTTGGGTCCATTGGGATTGTGTACAAATGGAGTGAAAGGGAAGGGGTTTGGGTCCATTGGGATTGTGTACAATGGGAGTGAATGGGAAGGGGTTTGGGTCCATTGGGATTGTGTACAGTGGGAGTGAACGGGAAGGGGTTTGGGTCCATCGGGATTGTGTACAGTTGGAGTGAACGGGAAGGGGTTTGGGTCCATTGGGATTGTGTACAGTGGGAGTGAATGGGAAGGGGTTTGGGTCCATTGGGATTGTGTACAGTGGGACTGAACGGGAAGGGGTTTGGGTCCTTTAGGATTGTGTACAGTGGGAGTGAACGGGAAGAGGTTTGGGTCCTTTAGGATTGTGTACAGTGGGAGTGAACGGGAAGAGGTTTGTTAAACCCCTGTGATTGTTCACCCTTCCTCCATTTTTGATGCCTGCAGCTTTCCAGTGAGTGCGGCGGGGTGGGGAGGGGTGTGAGTGGGTTGTGGAGGCGGTGAGGGGAATCCCAGGGAAGGACGGGTGATCGCTTGGTAACCATCAGGAGGTGAGACATTCCTGAGTGTTGAGAACTGGAGTGAAACCCCTGGCTGCTATCGGCTGGGAGCACAGTCTGGGGTCCGGGGTTGGCGGGGTGGGGGGGTTGGCGTCTGGGATCTTCCTGATTGGCTGAGATAAAATACCCAACAGAGCCGCGGAGAGAGGCAAGTAATATTTGTACATTCCCCTGATACCCCCTCCAAAAGTCATGTGAAGTACCACTTGGTGTTCGTGTGCTGAGATTCAACTCTCCAACCATTGCTGGCCTGAAGTGGACAATGGGCCTGCCATTTTATCCAGAACCACACCGTTGGGGAGGACGGGTAATCGAGTACATTTATGAAGAATACAGTCTCCCGAAAAAAGGGAGTGAGGACATTCTAGAAGGTTCATCACACCCCCTGCCTTGGTCCTTGGCTGTCCCCTTCCTGCTTTGACTTGGACGCCATCTTGCAGTCCCAGGCTCCCATTTTGTGGACGGAGCCGAGGGTTACGGAATGAGCGCGGGGGTGGGCGTGGGGTACGAGCTGCCCGCCGGCGAACTTTGACCTGCCGCCCAACTTGTGAGGTTGGCCGTATCCAGTCCTGACCTTCGGCCCTGGAGGAATCCACTCGCAAAGGGCAAGTATATCTTCCTACCCACCCCCCCCCCGTCAACTGTCACCCTGGCCCGGCAAGCGCTCGAGTGGCAAGGGGCAGGGCGAACGCTGCTTGCCAGGTGCAAAGAAACAGGAGGGGGGTAGGCCATTCAGCCCATCGAGCCTGCCCTCGACCGGATGGCAGCTGGGAGCAAAGGTCGCAGGAGAGGGCGCGACCCCTGCGAAAGGGCGTAAAAGCGGAGACGAGCATGGTGGACGGGTCACTCCCCCCCACCGGCGCCACCGGCTCTCCCGGTCAAGCCAACCCGCGGAGGGCCCAAAGCCAATGTAACCTCGAGCTCTCCTTTGGGCAAAGGGCAGGGGTGGAGGGGGGGCGGGGGGGGCGGGGGCAGGTCGCCCTCCACAGGGGCAGCTCACCCCACTCCCCCCCCCAATCCCCAAGACCCTGGTTTCTTCCCCTACACCGCCACCCCCGCTCCCTGCCCCCCTTGACCACACCCCCCCCCCCCACCCCCACCCCCCCCCACCCCCCCCCAACCCCCTGTGGACGGCTGTTATTATGGGATGTAGAAGTAGCTCACGTTGATGACATCGAAATGTGGCTGCTCGTCACTGGTGAGGCCTTGGGACTCGGGGGCTGGGGTGTCCGAGCTTTGCTGGAGCGCACTCTCGGCGCTGGCCTCGGACTCCTTCACCTCTGAGGCCGTGATCAGCCGGATGGACAAATACTCCGGCCGGATCTTCCCTTTGACCTTTGCTGTCGCTTGGCCCTTCCATTTCTTCCTGTACCTGCCAAGGGAAGGCAGAGCCCCTTAGACCCATGGCTCGTTCTCCTCGACGACAAGATGGTGGGTGGAGGAGGGTCCTGAGTCGGGGGGGTGGGGGGGGGTGCGTTATGGCAGTGGAAGGGGGTGAGAGATCTAGCAATACCCTCGAGAAATAACGTCAGGCCCACAGCCCCGCTGGTGACCACCCCCCCCCACCCTCCCCCTTCATGCTGACCCCGCCGGCACTTGTGTGAGGTCACAGGAACAGGAGGCCATTCGGCCCCTCGAATGTCTTCTGCCGTTCAGTCACTTCGCAGCTGACCTGTATCTTAACTCCATCGCTTTGGATCCGTAACCCTTAATCCCCTCAACCCATCTATCAATCTCGGTTTTGGCACTTTCAATATGACCCCATCCCTCAACAGCTTTTTTTGTGGGTGGTGGGGGTGGGTGAGAGTTCCAGATTCCCCCCACCCTGTGAGTATGTGTGTGTGTGTGAGGTACTTCCTGACATCACCCCTGAACGGCCTGGCTCCCATTTTAAGGTTCTGCCCCCGTCGTTCTGGCCTCCCCCCCACACCCCGTCCCCCAACCCCCCGACCCTGATCAGAGGAAATAGTTTCTCTCCATCAACCTGTTAATTTTTTTAATTAATTTACGGGATGCAGTCATCACTGGAGAGGCCAGAACTTACTGCCCATCCCTAATTGCCCCTTGAGAAGGTGGTGGGTGAGCCGCCTTCTTGAGCCGCTGCAGTCCCTGTGGTGTAGGTACACCCACCGTGCTGTTAGGGAGGGAGTTCCAGGGTTTTGACAGTGAAGGAACAGCCAATATACTTCCAAGTCAGGATGGTGAGGGGCTCGGAGGGGAACTTACAGGTGGTGGTGTTCCCCATGTGTCTGCTGCCCTTGTCCTTCTAGATGGTAGTGGTCGTGGGTTTGGAAGGTGCTGTTGAAGGACCGTTGGTGAGTTGCTGCAGTGCATCTTGTAGATGGTACACACACTGCTGCTACTGTGCGTCGGTGGTGGAGGGAGTGAATGTTTGTGGATGGGGTGCCCATCAAGCAGGGCTGCTTTGTCCTGGATGGTGTCGAGCTTCTCGAGTGTTGTGGGAGCTGCACTCATCCAGGCAAGTGGGGAGTATTCCATCACACTCCTGACTTGTGCCTTGTAGATGGTGGACAGGCTTTGGGGAGTCAGGAGGTGAGTTACTGACCACAGGATTCCCAGCCTCTGACCTGCTCTTCGAGCCACTATTTATATGGCTGGTCCAGTTCAGTTTCTGGTCAATGGTAACCCCCAGGGTGTTGATAGTGGGGGAATTCAACAAAACCCTTCAATTAGACAACCTCTTAATCTTCTATATTTAATATCCATTGTGTTTAACTTACATTTTCGGGGAATGAAATAAGGATCATGATTGGATTAACTAGAAGCTAAAATAAAGATAAATGAAAAAAAGATCATTGAAATAATTATAGGATGGCGGGGAATGATTGTGGTGGGATTGAGAGCTGGCGTAGGTTCAGTGGGCTGAATGGCCTCCTTCTTTGCTGCAATGATTCTGTGATTATTGTTTTCAAAAATGGGTTGGAAATTTTTATTGTTATAATGGAAGAAATTGACGTTCCATGAATATAAAATTAATTTTTCAGGGCCAGAGAGGTTGTTCATCAATTACATTGTGCTTAACAAGCCTTAACTTCTTCAATGGTTTTTACAGTGGGAATAATCATGTTTGAGTGTAAGTTCTCATCAGTGCATGATTGCAAGGATAATGTAGGCTTTGGAACTTCCACAGCAGACCCTAAGGGGGTCTTGTGATGCAAGGGGTAGCATCCTCGCCTCTGAGTCAGAAGCTCCAGGTTTGACTCCCTCTCCAGGACTTGATGGCAAAGGAAGGTGTGTTCATAATGCAGCCAGACAGGTTGAGTGTTAACCTGGTCAGCCATGTGAGCCCCTACCATCAGACTATAGCATGCATGAAAAAAAGTACATGTTGTCATTGCAACCTGGGCTCCCTGAGTGAAACTGTAACACCACCACCACAGTGGAACCAGTGGAGAAGCATAGTGTCACTGGTAACAGCTTCTGGATTTCTGCGTTATTCCGGGAATGCGCGGTCTCTCCCAAAGTGTGCTTCCAGCATCAGTGGGACAATGACGGTGGGCTATGGCACTTCCGACGGTGATAATCACCACAAAAACAGGGGTGTGGTGGGGGGTGGGGGGGTGGGGGGGTGGCGTGGGGGGATCGAGAGTCTGTCTCACCTCAGGTTCTTACCTGATGACAATGATGATGAACAGCATGATCACAATGAATAGGCTGACCGCCACTAGCAAGGGCCTGTACCAGGGAAAGTTACTCCACTCCGGATGGTGAGAACCTTCAAATAAAATCACAGAGAGTATAGAAGATTGAGGAGTGATCTGGCTGAAGGCAATTTAATAAAAAAGTTATTTCACGGGATGTGGGCGTTGCTGGGTGAGGTCAGTATTTGTTGCCCATCCCTAGTTGCCCCAGGTACTGAGGGGCCCTCGCTCGGCCATTTCCAGGGGGGCAGTTGAGAGTCAACCACGCGGCTGTGGGTCTGGAGTCACATGTAGGCCAGACCGGGTAAGGACGGCAGATTTCACCCCACCGCCCCCTCCCCCCCAACCCCCAAATGGGGCGTTCGTGAACCAGCGAGATAAAAGCAAAATACTGCGGATGCTGGAAATCTGAAATAAAAGCAGAAAATGCTGGAAAAACTCAGCAGGTCCGGCAGCGTCAGCGGAGAGAGAAACAGAGTCAACGTTTCGAGTCCGTGCGACTCTTCAGAAGAGTCTGTACGGCTGCTGGAGGAGAGTCACGCAGATTCAAAAGGTTACCTCTGCTTCTTCTCTCCACTGATGCTACCAGAACTGCTGAGCTTTTCCAAGCATTTTCTGTTCTTATTACATCAGTGACCAGGTTTTAAACAACAACCAATAAAAGCTGCGCTGGTCACCATGACCCGCACCTAGGGGTTGATGTAGTGTTGGACTGAGACATGTGTAGAAGCAAGCACGGAGACAGCTCCGAGCTTGGATCTTTGCTGTGTAGATTCCGGCAGTTAATAAATACTGTTAAACTACACCCAAGTACCTTAAGAAACCGCAACCGTTCCTGAGACTGACTTTCAACCCCAGATTTTATTAACTGAATTTAAATTCCACCAACTGCCCATGGTGGGATTTGAACCCATGACCACCCTAAGCGTTAGGCAGCCTCCCGAGATTGCCAGTCCAGTGACACTACCACCACACCACCCATCAATACTACCTCGAATACCGTGTGCAGTTTTGGACCCCTCATTTAAGGAAGGGTGTAAATGCATTAGAGGCGGTTCAGAGGAGGTTTACTATATTGATACCTGGAATGAGTGGGTTGTCTTGTGAGGAAAGGTTGGACAGACTGGGCTTGTTCCCACTGGAGTTTAGAAGAGTGAGGGGTGATTTGATTGAAGTTTACAAGATCCTGAACGGCCTTGACAAGGTGGACATGGAAAGGATGTTTCCTCTTGTGGGTGAGCCCAGGACTAGGGGGGTCACTGGTTTAAAATTAGGGGTCGCCCTTTTAGGACAGAGATGAGGGGAAATTGTTTTCCCTCAGAGGGTTGTGTGACTTTGGAACTCTCGGCCTCAGAAGACAGTGGAGGTGGGGTCACTGAATATTTTTAAGACAGAGGCAGATAGATTCTGGTTAGGCAAGGGGGTCGAAGGTTATCGGGGGTAGATGGGAATGTGGGAATGGAAACACAAGAGGATCAGCCATGACCTTATTGAATGGCGGAGCAGGCTCGAGGGGCCGAATGGCCTCCTCCTGTTCCTATTCCTTATGTTTCTCATGTTTTCCCTTGTGTTCAAAAGGTTTGAGAATGCGGTAGATACCGAGAAATGATGTGGTGGAGGAGATGAACGCACACAGCCTCAGAATTAGACACAGGCCATTCAGGAAGGAAGTGAAGAGATATTTTAAGCAGATGAAGGGGAGCAGCAATCTCAAACCCTCTCTTCCCCCCCGATAAGCGGTTGAGGTTTGGGTGTCACTTGGAGATTTGAGATTAGCGGATTTATTTCTCTCTCTCTCTCTGGGAGAGGGGTGTGGCGGAAAGGCCAAGAAATGGGGAAGGTGGGGCGGCGCTGGCAATGGGGTAGTTGGCAGACAGGCGGTGGTGTGAGGTGCGGTGGTGGGAAGGGGTGGGGGGCGGGGGGGGGGGAAGCTGAATGGATCCTCCTGCTCCCCCCCACCCCCCCCCCCCCCCCCCCCCCCCCCCCCCGCCTCCCATGGCTTTCCAAGGTCGCTTACCGATCTTTTGCCGGGGTTGAGGCTTGCTGCACCTGCTGGGAGCTAGGCCCAGGCCAAGGTCGCTTACCGATCTTTTGCCGGTGTTGAGGCTTGCTGCACCCGCTGGGAGCTAGGCCCAGGCGGCTGACAGTTCCTGTGGTGGTGGAACGGTTTCGCAAGGTTTGCAACCACCGAGCGGGGGCTGGCGCGTGTGCGATTTGAAACTCTCGGAGTGACAGGATGGTAAGGCGAGGCTGGGGGGAGAGTGCCGGGAGTGGGGGCCACTTCGGCACTATTGATACAAGGGGTGGGTCAGCCCACACCCCTTGGGCGGGAGCTTAAGGGCAGAACTCCCCCTTGATCGGGCGGGAGCATCCACGAAACGGGCCATCGCCCGCGTTCAGGACCCCGGCCGCCATTTCGCCGAAGTCTCCCAGACGGCAGGGAGCTGAAGGGTCTCACACTGAAAAATAACAAAGTTAAAAAGTAAGGGGAACGCCTCCCCACACCCCCTCCCCCCCCACCACACGCACACACACGTGTGACTCAGGGATGTCTTAAAAAATGGCCTTTAAAAGCTTTCATTGTCCTTGATTGCTGTTGGGAACCTCATCCCCGCCTGTGGCTGAGGTTTCCTGAAAAACGCAATAGGCCTCTTCGTTGTCCGGCGGGCCCGCTGCTGACCTCCCCCCACCGCGCGCCCACCGACCGAAATATCGGGCGGTGACGCCGGGCTTGTGTCCCGACATCAACGTGCACTATTATACTCCTGATCGGGTTGGGCACACACCCAACAGCGGGGCCTAAAAATCTGCCCTTGCCGTTTATTTACCGGGTACTCAACTCAGCTGCAACGACATGTGTGCTCTCAGCTCAAACTCTATCTCGACACAACTGTGGTAGCCGCGCTACTCCCCTGTTGGGTGCTGAAGATCATGCGATCTTCCTCCTTAAAGGTATATTACACGCAAAACGAAAACCAAAATGACTACAGGGAGGTTTTTATTTCTCTCTCTCTCACAGAGCCTGTGGAATTCTCTCGCCCAGAAAGCAGTTGAGTAGCAGCAGTGTGTGTACCATCTGCAAGATGCACTGCAGCAACTCACCAAGGCTCCTTCGACAGCACCTTTCAAACCCACGACCGCTACCATCTAGAAGGACAAGGGCAGCAGACACATGGGGGAACACCACCACCTGGAAGTTCCCCTCCGAGCCACTCACCATCCTGGCTTGGAAATATATCGGCCGTTCCTTCACTGTCGCTGGGTCAAAATCCTGGAACTCACAGATCACAGTACAGAAGAGGCCGTTTGGCCCATCGAGTCTGCACTGACACGTGAGAAACACCTGACCTACCTACCTACCTAATCCCATTTATCAGCACTTGGCCCATAGCCTTGAATGTTATGACTCACTACCTAACAGCACGGTGGGTGTAGCTACACCGCAAGGACTGCAGCAGTTCATGTAGGCGGCTCAGCACCACCTTCTCGAGGGGCAATTAGGGAGCGGCAATAAATGCTGGGCCCAGCCCAGCGACACCCACACCCTGTGAAACAATAAAGAAAGTCTCATCAGATAAATATTTGCATATCCCATTACACTTGCTGAAACACTAGGCTGTTTCCACAGCCCCTTCCATGACCTCTTCATGAACTCCACCCAGCTATATAAGAACACAAGAAACGGGAGAACAGGAATGGACCATTCAGCCCATCGAGCCTGCTCCCCCCATTCTATACCATCATGGCTGACCTTGGCCTTCAACTCTAGTTTCCCACCCACTCCCCCATATCCCTTAATTCCCCGAGAGACCAAATATCCACCCATCCCAGCCTTAAATATCCTCA